>ML841237.1:15000-45322 GCA_009831015.1 Picea engelmannii | reverse complement strand
AAGAAGGAAGTACATGTAGGCCCTAAAGATAATTAAAGAAAAGAATTACAAAATAAGAAAGTGTCAGGTCGGCCCTAATGTTAAAAGGAAGTGACATAAATGGTATAAATAAACATCATTATACATTCATTTTATACAAGTCATATTTCAGAGGAAATAAGAAGTAAAGAAGGTCGGATTTCAAGGGAGGATGAAGTCTTTTGGTGATGTGTTCGAAGGTATGTTATTTTCAGGTCATCTTACCATTTTTGCTATAACTTTTTATAGAACGCTTCGTATGGTGAAATTGCTATGGAATTGAGAAGACATATCAAGGTACCTCTGGTAAAAATTTCAGCTCTTGATTCACTATAATTATGGAGATACACTCTGTGGAATATATGGTTTGTGACCAGTCCTGAAGCTAGTCAATAAACAGGTGTTACGGGTAAAACAGTCATAACTTCTTCATTGAGAATCCAAATGAAGTGGGACAAATTTCATTGGAAAGAGTATGGACTTCAGTTTCATGTGTGTAAGTTTTAGAATCGGATGTTAATTATTGAGCACGGGGCATTCTGTGCAAGTTCACTCTCCTGAATAGACCAGAATTGAATAAAGTCTACCATTCTTTCTATAACCTATTTTTGGGGAGGATTCGAGTGAAAATTGTAGGAGTTTCAGAGAATACATTGAGTAATATTATATACAGGATCAGAGTACTCCAAGAATTGAAAAATTGCAGAAATTGAAGAAGTCTCGGGAAGCATTATCAGGTTCTATGTGATGATTGGTTGATGGTGGTGATTTAATGTAAAGTTTTATTATTTCTCATATATTCTTGGGTGGAAGGAAGGGGCAAGGATGGAGATTTCAACTCTCTCTTGATATTGGAGGATTGTATCTTCCTCTTGGAGTTTTATCCCTCCCTTTACATTTGGAAGTTGTAGCTACCTTTGGAAGTCATTACTTCCATTGAACAATAACTATTGATTATTTCTCATATATTATGCATGGTGTATTGTGGTGTATTGGTGTAACTCTTATACTATTGTTCATTTCTCATTGGATATAGTTGAATGGTTTAAGAATAAGTTGAAAAATGTTTTAAATTTTACTTGATACTGATTCACCCCCCTCTCAGTATCAACAATTGGTATCAGAGCAGGTTACCTTCAATACAATTTAACCAATGGAAGGAAGATCCTATGCAGAAATGGAAGACAAAATTCCAAATGGGATTCCACCATTTGATGGAAGGAATTTTGAATAGTGGAAAAATAAAATGGAAACTTACTTGAAATCTCTTGGGGTAGATGTTTGGTTCTCAGTTACTTCAAGATACAATGTTTTGAAGAAACCAAAGACTGCAGCTCAGAAGGAAGCAAAAAGGAACAACAAACTGGCAATAGATACCATCCTGGATGGATTGACAGATTCAGTGAAATCCAAGGTGGTATCATGTGCATCAAAAAAAGAGATTTGGGACAAGATACAATACCTTTATGCAAGGGAAGAAGCAACAGAAGAAGAAGAAGTTGAAGAAGATTACAACATCTTAGATTTCAAAGAAGAAAATAGAGGTCAGTTCTTTTTCTTTAATTGTGAAGGAGTAGGACATGTTGAATTTGAATGTACTCATCCAAGGATTCAAAGAGATGACAATGAAGAAGAATAAAATCATGAAGTAGAAATGATTCAAAAAGAAGATGAGAATCTTAAAAAAATGAAGCATGTTGAGATTGAAAATAGCAAGCTCAAAGACACGCATAGAAAACTAAGAAGTGAATTGGGTAGTTATGAAAAGATAGTTGTAAGCTTAAAGAAACAATTAGAGGACTTTCAGAAACTAAGAGAAGAAACCATTTCCTTGAAAACTCTACTCGAGGAAGCAAGAAGAATAGAAGAAGTAAAGAAGGTCCAAATAATAAAGAAAGAAGAAGATTGTGAGAAACTTGAACAAGAAGTTATCTCATTGAGGAAGAGATTAAGAAACTCTCAAGTGCCAAAAGAATTAACATATCTTGGATGCATGGGTGAAACTTCATACAAAGAATATGCAAATACCAACAAGAAGGTTGAATAAAGAGCTACACAGACAGTTGATGAGAAGTGGACCATGATACTAGAAAGAAGGAATGATTACAAAAGAGATGAATATCCAAGAAGACCTCCTACCTTCAGGAATCAAAGAAGATTCAATCAATATGAAGGAAACTACAGAAGAGTAGATCATGAACCCAGATGGACTACATCACAAAAAAGGTCACTTACTCCCAAGTATCAAAATTTCTTTCTTGGTCATTGTTATACATGCAAAAATTTTGGACATAAGGAAATTAATTGCAGAATCAATGAATGAAAAAATACGCAAGAAACATGAATGGTGTAAACAGAAGATATGGAAATAATCATGGATTTGTCAATAGAAGTTATAATTCATTTTACCCGTTGATGGACAAAAATATTGTATGCTACAAATGAAATTATCTTGGTCACAAAGCAGAAGATTGCAGATATATGAATGAAGATGTCCCTATGCCAACCACAATATGGACAAGGAAAGAGATTCCAAACAATGAAGATTGTCGAATAACATTGACTGCTGAAGCATTTAAAGAAGAAGATGAATGGTACATAGATAGTGGATGTTCTTCACACATGACCGGGGATCAAGACAAATTCATCAGCTTGAAGAGAAAGGGTGGCAATGTTGCATTTGGAGATGACTCATTTGCCAAAATACTTGGAGAAGGTGTAGTAGATCTTGGAAGAAAAAATGTAAAAGCAAAGAATGTTCTATTGGTTGAATACTTGAATCATAATCTACTCAGTGTTAGTAAAATGTGTGATCAAGGATACACTCTTACGTTTGATTCCCGAAAATGTAAAATCAGAGAAAATAACTCAGGAATATTGGTTGAAACTGCAACAAGAAGACCGAACAACATATACATCCTAGACATGAAGAAGAGAGAGAAGACATAAGCCACACAAAAGGATGCTAAGAAAGAAAATGTCCCAAAGACCAAAAATAAAGATGAAGTATTATTGAGTGCCACATGTTCAAGGGGAGCAACCCTAAATAAGAGAGTTACATTTTTCCACTAAACTCAGGGGGAGCAGCCCTAACCTTTGCCATTGATTTCAAAGGGGGAGAGAAATTGGGATCATGATGATAGAGGGAGCATGAGTGTTGCCATCAATGAAAAAGGGGGATATTGTTGGAAGATTGGTTGTTGTCATTGATGTCAACCCTAGTCATGGGTTTTGGACTGCAAGATTGATAAAGGTATTTGGACAGGAAGGACAATGCACATGCATATACAACACCCATGAATGAATAGTATACATCATGTTGTTTCTGGTGGTATGTGGCACATCATGTGGATCCTCATGGTTGAAGAGAAATGAATTTTTGAAGATAACAAAGTGAATTGAAGAAGGAAGTACATGTAGGCCTTGAAGATAATTAAAGAAAATAGTTACAAAATACAAAAGTGTTAGGTCGGCCCTAATGTTAAAAGGAAGTAAAATAAATGGTATAAATAAACATAATTCTACATTCATTTTATACAAGTCAAATTTCATAGGAAACAAGAAGTAAAGAAGGTCGGATTTCAAGGGAGGATGAAGTCTTTTGGTGATGTGTTCTAAGGTATGTTATTTTCAGGTCATCATACCATTTTTGCTATAAATTTTTTTTTCTAGAAAGCTTCAGATGGTGACATTGCAATAGAATTGAGAAATATCAAGGTACCTCTGGTAAAACTTCCAGCTTTTGATTCGCTATAAGTATGGAGATACACTCTGTGGAAGATAGGTTTTGTGACCAGTCCTGAAGCTAGTCAATAAACAGGTGTTCCAGGTAAAAAAGTCATAACTTCTTCATCAAGAATCCAAATGAAGTGGGGCGAATTTCATTGGAAAGAGTACGGACTTCAGTTTCGTGTGTGCAATTTTTAGAATCAGATGTTAATTATTGAGCACGGGGCATTCTGTGCAAGTTCACTCTCCTGAATAGACCAGAATTGAATAAAGTCTACCATTCTTTCTATAACCTATTTTTGGGGAGGATTCAAGGAGTGAAAATTGGAGGAGTTTTAGAGAATAGATTGAGTAATATTATCTACAGGATCAGATTACTCCAAGAATTAAAGAATTGTAGAAATTGAAGAAGTCTCAGGAAGCATTATCAGGTTCTATGTGATGATTGGTTGATGGTGATGATTTAATGTAAAGTTTTTTTATCTCTCATATTTTCTTGGGTGGAAGGAAGGGGAAAGGATGGACAATTCAAATCTCTCTTGATATTGGAGGATTGTATCTTACTCTTGGAGCTTTATCCCTCCCTTTACATTTGGAAGCTGTAGCTACCTTTGGAAGTCATTACTTCCATTGAACAATAACTATTGATTATTTCTCATATATTGTGCATGGTGTATTGTGGTGTATTGGTGTAGCTCTTATACTATTGTTCATTGCTCATTGGATATAGTTGAATGGTTTAAGTATAATTTGAAAAAGGTTTTAAATTGTAATTGATACTGATTCACCTCCCTCTCAGTATCAACAATTGGTATCAGAGCAGGTTACCTTCAGTACAATTTAACCACTAGAAGGAAGATCCTATACAGAGATGGAAGGCAACATTCCAAATGGGATACCACCATTTGATGGAATCAATTTTGAATACTCAAAAAATAGAATGGAAACTTACTTGAAATCTCATGGGGTAGATGTTTGGTTCTCGGTTTCTTCAGGATACAATTCTTTGAAGAAACCAAACACTGCAACTCGGAAGGAAGCAAAAAGGAACAAAAAACTGGCAGTAGATACCATCCTGGATGGATTGATAGATTCAGTGAAATCCAAGGTGGGATCATGTGCATCAGAAAAAGAGATTTTGGGAAAGCTAAGGGAACTTTATGCAAGAGAAGAAGCAACAGAAGAAGAAGAAGTTGAAGAAGATTACAACATCTCAGATTTCAAAGAAGAAAATAGAAGTCAGTTCTTTTGCTTTAATTGCGAAGGAGTGGGACATGTTGAATTTGAATGTCCTCATACAAGGATTGAAAGAGATGACAATGAAGAAGAATAAAATCATGAAGTAGAAATGATTCAACAAGAAAATGAAAATCTTAAAAAATTGAAGCATGTCGAGATTGAAAATAGCAAGCTCAAAGACACGCGTAGAAAACTAAGAAGTGAATTGGGTAGTTATGAAAAGATAGTTGTAAGATTAAAGAAACAATTAGAAGACTTTCGGAAACTAAGAGAAGAAACCATTTCCTTGAAAACTCTACTCGAAGAAGTAAGAAGAATAGCAGAAGTAAAAAAGGTCCAAATGATAAAGAAATAAGAAGATTGTGAGAAACTTGAACAAGATGTTGTCTCCTTGAGGAAGAGCTTAGGAAATTCTCAAGTGGAAAAAGAATTAACAGATCTTGGATGCATGGGTGAAACCTCATACAAAGAATATTCAAATACCAACAAGAAGGTTGAAGAAATATCTACACAGACAGTTGATGAGAAATTGACCAGGATACCAGAAAGAAGGAATGATTACAAAAGAGATAAATATCCAAGAAGACCTCCTACCTTCAGGAATCAAAGAATATTCAATCAGTATGAAGGAAACTACGGAAGAGTAGATCATGAACCCATATGGAATACATCACAAATAAGGTCACTTGCTCCCAGGTATCAAAATTTCTTTCTTGGTCATTGTTATACTTGAAAATTTTTTAGACATAAGGAAATTAATTGTAGAATCAATGAAAGGAAAAAATATGCAAGAAACATGAATGGTGTAAACAGAATATATGGAAATAATCGTGGATTTGTCAACAGAAGTTTTAATTCATTTTACCCATTGGTGCACAAAAATATTGTATGGTACAAATGCAATTATCTTGGTCACAAAGAACAATATTATAGATATATGAATGAAGATGTCCCTATGCCAACCACAGTATGGAGAAGGAAAGAGATTCCAAACAATGAAGATTGTCGAATAGCATTAATCGCTGAAGAATGTAAAGAAGAAGATGAATGGTACATAGACAGTGGATGTTCTTCACACATGATCGGGGATCAAGACAAATTCATCAGCTTGAATAGAAAGGGTGCCAATGTTTCATTTGGAGATGACTCATCTGCCAAAATACTTGGAGAAGGTGTAGTAGAGATTGGAAGAAAAAATGTAAAAGCAAAGAATGTTCTATCAGTTCAAGACTTGAATCATAATCTACTCATTGTTAGTAAAATGTGTGATCAAGGATGTTGGACAACTGAGAGGGCGGGGGGGGGTGAATCAGTCATTACCATGCTTAAACAATTATGTTTCTTTTAAAATATTTACAAGGCACTCAATGATGATTACAATAATGCATGGAAATAAACAATGGCACATTCAGCATCAGTCACATATATGAGAAACACAGAGACATATATTTCTCGAGGAAACCCATACAGGGTAAAAACCTCTTCTTCTTTATATGATAAGTATTATTTACATTCTTTACATTATCATACATATGAGCACCAACTCATTGTGAGGCTACAACCTCTGTTTTGCAAGCCACAACTTGTTGAGAGCACCAACTCTCTGTTTTTCTCTATCACCCACTAGAAGGAATCACCAACTCCCTAGTTTCTCTAGCACCAACTAGAAGGAAGCACCAACTCCCTGGTTTCTCTAGCACCAACTAGAAGGAAGCTACAAATCCCTATGTTCAAGTACCCACTTGAACCTCTGAGGACACCAATCCTCCCTAGCACCTCCCTTCCACCCTAGTTTATGAATATGAAATACTGAAACCTATTACAGTGATATAGTGTTCAATAACATCTTGCCAGTTTCATCAATGTTCTACAAGATTTTTCTACTCAGTCTTCCTCACTGTCTTCCTGCATGCATCCGTTGCCCATTATGTTCTTCTTCCTTTTGTGCTCTTTGTGTCATTCTCATTCAAAGAACCTTTTGTTTCCTATTCCTTTCAGCTACTACACCACCCCTTTACTTCTTCACACATGCATTACTTCACCTCAGCAACAACACCTCATCAATTCTCTGTGTGGTGTACTTATCGCTTCTGTGCACCTTCTGCATGCAATGTTCCCCCTCATCTGCCTGCTCACACCGCGTTAATATCTTCCACATCTCGAGTGCTTTGTCTGATCATCATGGTAACCCTTCAGCTTCTCTGGCAGTTTTCCCATGCGTTCAACATTATTGGATGTCATGCTGAGATTCCTCAGCCTCTCTGGAAGTCGAGACTCATTGTCTTCTCTAGCATAGTTGATCTTATACTTTCTTCTTCAGTTACAATCTTCAACGCTCATCCACTTGTCAGTCACCTCCATGAACAGTCTTTGTTCTACTAGCTAATCTCTTGAGACTCTTCACCTCCTCTGTCAATCACCTCGAAGTGTCTTCGAGTCCTCTGGTAGAACTCATCACTGGTTTCTGGCAGTTTCACTGTGTCGTGCAATAGTAGCCCTCCGATCTCCTTTAGTTTCATCTGCACCATTGAATGATCTTCATAAGCTTGCCTTTACTTCGTATTTCATCATTTTGGCTTTCTTGTGGCCAAGTGTCTCGCTAGTCCATGTCACGATCTTCGAAACTCCGAAATAGAGATTTTTTGTGCTAGCTCCTTCCTCTATATGACCATGGCCATGACCAAGCACTTGTCCATAAAGTGCTTTTTGAGATTTCACTTTTCAACATTTCGGGACTCCTGATGTTGAGAGTATATGACTTCTGCATCTCCTGGTAACCGAAATCCCAGTCTCAAATACATTGAAGGGGGTCGGATCAATGGTCCATGATCTCTTCGAACCAACTGCTCAGATCATTTTGCGATTTCGCAAATCACGATTTTGGCATTCCTGTGGTGAATGTTCTTGACGCTTCCAACTCTCGATCCATGAAACTCTGAAATGGTGTGGGATCAATGGTCCAAATAAACCCTTGATCTGACAGCTCAAATCATTTTGCGATTTTGCAAATCGTGATTTTGGCATTCCTGTGGTGAATATTCTTGATGCTTCCAACTCTTGATACGCGAAACTCCAAAATGGCATGGGATCAATGGTCCAAATCAACCCTTGATTTGACGGCTTAGATCATTTCGCGATTTCTCATTTTGTGATTTCGACATTCCTATGGTATTGTTTCTTGCATCTCCAAGTCGTGATTCATGAAACCCCGAAATGGAGTCTTTGACATGATATGATCTTCTGCCCCACATCCCTCTTGGATCAATGGTCAAGATTTTATCAAGACTTCGCAACTCCACGAACCTTTGTTGTGCCTGATCAATGGTCCATATTTGGCCTCGATCTAATAGTTGAGATTATTTCATGATTTCGCATATCGTGAATTTGAGAGGTGAAAGGATGGAGCATTTCATACCTTTGACTTTCTAGTCAGTGAAATGTTGATCCGTGTCCACGTGTTCTACCTGTAGATGGATGGTCCTCCTTCTTTTGGGATTTTGTATACCCGCTTCTCCTTGCACTTTAATGAACGTGCAGGTTGTCCTTGATCCAATGATGGTCAGAACTTATGCTCATATATGATGCCTGAGATTTGTCCTCCTCTTCTACACGTTCTTCTTGTCTACAATCAGATCTTATGGTCCTCCTTCTTTCAGGAATTTAAATGGGATCCAACGATCATTGATGCTTCTCCTCCTAAGCTTAGGCATTGCGATCGACTCTGCGCTAATTACTCCTGAGCTTACTTTGTTCCTGTTTTTCATCGATGCTTTCTTTGATCTTGTCATCAATGACCTGCCTACAATCCTTTGCATGATTGCTTCCATATTTGTTGTTGTACTTACCATCAATGACAAGCATACACTATCTGTAAAACATGCCAACAAAGGATACACTCTTACATTTTATTCTCGAAAATGTAAAATTAGAGAAAATAACTCAGGAAGATTGGTTGCAACTGCAACAAGAAGAGAGAAAAACATATAAATCCTAGACATGAAGAAGAGAGAGAAGCCAGAAGCCACACAAAAGGATTCTAAGGAAGAAAAAGTCCCAAAGACCAAAAATAAGGATGAAGTATTATTGAGTGCCACATGTTCAGGGGGAGCAGCCTCAAAGAAGAGAGTTACATATTTCCATTAAAATTAGGGGGAGAAACCCTAACCTTTTCCATTGATGTCAAAGGGGGAGAGAGATTGGGATCATGATGATATGGGGAGCATGAGTGTTTCCATCAATTACAAAGGGGGATATTGTTGGAAGATTGGTTGTTGTCATTGATGTCAACCCTAGTCATGGGTTTTGGACCGTAAGATTGATAAAGGTATTTAGACATGAAGGACAATGCACATGCATATACAACGCCCATGGATGGATAGTATACATCATTTTGTTTCCTGTGGTATGTGGCACGTCACGTGGATCCTCATGGTTGAGGAGAAATGAATTTTTGAAGATGGCAAAGTGAATTGAAGAAGGAAGTACATGTAGGCCCTGAAGATAATTAAAGAAAAGAATTACACAATAAGAAAGTGTCAGGTCGGCCCTAATTTTAAAAGGAAGTGACATAAATGGTATAAATACACATAATTATACATTCATTTGATACAAGTCGAATTTCAGAGGAAATCAGAAGTAAAGAAGGATGGATTTCAAGGGAGGATGAAGTCTTTTGGTGATGTGTTCTAAGGTATGTTATTTTCAGGTCATCTTACCATTGTTTCTATAACTTTCTTTCTAGAACGATTCAGATGGTGACATTGCTATGATATTGAGAATACATATCAAGGTACTTGTGGTAAAAAATTTAGCTCTTGATTCACTATAATTATGGATATACACTATGTGGAAGATAGGGTTTGTGACCAGTCCTGAAGCTAGTCAATAAACAGGTGTTATGCGTAAAACAATCATAACTTCTTCATCGAGAATCCAAATGACATGGGAAAAATTGAATTGGAAACAGTACGGAATGTAGTTTCTTGTGTTCAAGTTTTAGAATCTGATGTTAAATATTGAGCGCAGGGCATTCTGTACAAGTTTAGTCTCCTAAATAAAGAAGAATTGAACAAGGTCTACCATTCTCTCTATAACTTATTTTTTGGGGAGGATTCAAGTAGTGAAACTTGGAGGAGTTTCAAAGAATAAATTGAGTAATATTATCTATAGGATCAGAGTACTCCAAGAATTGAAGAATTGCAAAAATTGAAGAAGTCTCAGGAAGCATTATCAGGTTCTATGTGATGATTGGTTGATGGTGATGATTTAATCTAAAGTTTTATTATCTCTCATATATTCTTGGGTGAAAGGAAAGTCCAAGGATGGAGAGTTAAACTCTCTCTTGATATTGGAGGATTGTATCTTCCTCTTGGAGGTTTATCCCTCCCTTTATATTTGGAAGCTATAGCTACCTTTGGAAGTCATTACTTCGCTTGAACAATAACTATTGATTATCTCTCATATATCGTGCATGGTGTATTGTGGTGTATTGGTGTAACTCTTATACTATTGTTCATTACTCATTGGATATAATTGAATGGTTTAAGTATAAGTTGAAAAAGGTTTTAAATTGTATTTGATACTGATTCACCCCCCTCTCAGTATCAACACCTATTCCTCGACCTCTCTGAAAATATCTTCTTCCTATGAAGGCTCTTCCTCTTCCTCTTGAGGATTGTTCTTGCTGATTTGATGTATCATCTTATTCCTTTTGAGTTGAAAACTTATTCTTCCCATCTTATTGTACCTTACCTCTATAATCTTGACCTTTCCCTTTTCCTGAATTATGTCTTCTATTAAGTTTCTCTTCCGCATTTAATTCACATTGGTATGCCTCCTCCATTGTATTTGGTGATAAGAGACTCAATTCATATTGAATTTCTAGTCTGAGACCATTCATATACCTTGCTAACGTCTTAGAACTATCCTCAGTATAACTAGATTTAATGTTTACCTTGTAAAATTCCTCAGTGCACTTTTAACAGTTAACAATCTTTGTCTCATATTTTTCATATGTCTATACAAGGTAAGATGATAGTCTTTAGGTAAGAATTTTCCTTTCAAATTTGCAACCATTCTATCCCAATTTCTAATTGGTTGTTTTTTATTTCTCTTTCTCTCTGCTTGAACACCATCCCAGCATAAAAAATCATGGACCTTCATCTTTGTGACTGAAAACTTCACCTTATTCTCATTAGGAACCTCATCATAATCAAGGTATTTTTCTAACACATTGATCCAATCAACCAATTATTTTGGATTTAAACCTCCAATGTATGAAACTATCTATGTTCTGGACTTTGAACTAGCTCCCATAACTTCTTTTAATAATTTAAGTCCAAGGTTTTCTTCTATCACTTCTTCTTCTTCTGTGTTTCCCTCTTGATTAGCTTCACTGGCATCACCTGATTAAGGATCTCTTCTTCCATCATTTATTAAGGATTCAAGTTCTGTACGCAGAGCTCTCATTTCCTTCATCAACTCTACATTTGAAACTGGTCTACCTCTATGACCTCATATGCCATGTCCTCTTCAGAACTAAAATGCCATTTCATATTGAGAATTACTACAATCTTGAATCCCTCCTACTTATATCAATGGAAGAGGTGAGAAATAAATTATCCCTTTCATACACTTACAGGAAACACGATATTCCTACTCTGATACCACTTAATGCAAATTCTGCCAATAAAACCTTACAATATACCCACAAAATTACATTTTGACAGCAGGTCTACAGAAACCATTAGATATAAATATATATGGTTGAGGTTATAGCAATATTAAAATGTAATATTGTTTTTCCAACTTTATAAACAAGTTTAAACCCACAAAACTTTATAAACATTTAAAACCAAACTTAAATGTTTAAACATATGGTATATCCGTCGGATTCCAAATGCAACAAACAATATTTAATGGGATTTCATCCCCATTCTAATATTTAACCTCCGGGCTTATGCAATCGCTGAATTTGACATGAGTCATCTGATGGTGGATCAGAATCCGAACTTGCAAATGAAACTCGTTTTTAATAAATATTTTACGCTCAATTCCCTGTGTTAACCTCCTTGTATGTGTTATGTCTGATGGGGATTTTAAACTCTTGATCCAATCCTTGGATCGATTCCTAACCATAAAATCTTTGTATGTTGCTATCCCGAYAGTTTAACAATTTATTTAACGATTTGGACTTCGAACATAGGTTAAATAATGGGATTTAAAACTCAAATACTCACAGGTTTGCTCCACAAAGAATTTGATGGCGATTCCACGCAGATTTACAATAGAAAACTTGAATTTTTGCAGTGATGTATCAATCGAACTCACGCATATTGGATCCAAGGGTTCGTAATTTAAAACGAACTTCAATTTCATTGATTCGATAGTCCAGAAGTCTTTCAATATTCTCCTTTATTCAAGAAAACAACATTTTCTCTCTTAACCCTCAACAACCTCGAATACAAAAGACTAGATGAGATTAAATACACAGTGATTCTGGTTCTCATATCCACAATATTTGGATCGAACCCCTTATTCCACTCTAGATCCTATAGATTAGCCTAAGAATCAAAACAAACTCTAATTATGTTACAAAGAAGGATTCATAATCCTTCACCATTATTTACTTTGACTTCTAATTTCAATTAAAAATAGAAAAATACTTAAGAGAACCAACTCTCTTTGGTAAAAATTGAATTTGACCTCCAAAACCAAATGATGAATTCTTCCTTTGAGCTCATGCTCTTGCATCACGTGGCACCCACGCAGTGAATATTCATTGCACAGATGTTGTAAATTTACCTACTAAGGAGGGCAGGTGTAAACAAAATGCATGCTAGTTTTGGAAGAGATGTGTGACCTCCCAACCGTTGTTTCAACCTAGAGTTGCATGAGTGACCTCAAATAGACATCTACTACACCAACTCGCCATGTGCATGCTACAACCAATGAAAGCTCAATAGCAACCAGAGCCTGCCATACAAGGTGACAGAGTTTACAATAATGTGCTTGATTACTCAAGCACCCCATAAACAAAAACGTCGATGTATCACAACCTGATGACCGAATATTACTCATGACTGAATGATTGAGATGAAAAAATTCGATTATGTTATGATTGGGTGCATTCATGTTTCCATTTTTGGTAAAATCTATTCAAAAGGTTTTATGGGAGGGAGTAACCAAATCCAAAATTCTAGGAGAAGTAGTTTAAGGCATAACACCCTGAGGGGGCATGGTTTTTCTATATATTGTATCTTTTCGATGTAAGCGGGGTTGGAAAATTAGTGTAGACATAGAACTCTTGAATGCAATCTTTGAATCTTAATAGAAATAACAATGCAGAAGTCCCAAAGCTTTGACGAAAAGATTCTAATGGTGGTGGTTTGATGTATTGTGATCTTATCTATGTATGTACTTCATGATTCCTATAAATTCATTTTTTTCTCTTTGTTTAAATTGGAACGTCTGATGATTTTAAAATTCATCACACGATGCTATAGAATCAGTCATTTAAACTCTGTGTTTTATTCTAAGTTAGAATTCATATTTAATGGTGATCTGGTTTGCTTTATGTACTCCTTTCTTCTGCCATACACGACGACATTTAAAATGAAAGACCATTACCTTTTTAGCATTTATCCTCTCAAAGTTTCCTTTACTAGTCATTGATTTCTCTCTCTTTCATAAGGTTGAATCCATAGCCCAAAGTTATGTATTTCCTTGCCAGTGAAACCAGAAACATTTCCCAAACACATAAATCTAGCCGACAATCCAAAGTCATTATTTATCAAAGACTAGGTCTGAGAGAGAGCCCTCTCTAGATTAGAAATGCTAGTTTATGGTCTTAAAGTTGGTCTATAGGTTACCTTGTTACTTCATTTCTCTTCAGACCAACAATTTGCCAAGTTCTAAAGCCCAGCTTTGGAAAAAATACTGGTGCTTGTTGGTTTTTTGGCATTCTCCTTACATGTATGTTGGCTCTTACCTCTCCATTCATGAACTGTAGCTCTGCTCCAAATAAAATCATGATGTTGGCTCTTAGATTTTCTTACAGACTGAGTTTGCTTTCCAAAGTTTATAATGGATGTATGTGGGTATCATGGTAGTGAAAATTGCATTTGAATGGAGGTTCCTCCCTGTCAGAATTAAAAAATTTCAAGATGAGAATAGTATTCAAAATTCCTTTATGTTTGGATTATGTGATTGTGTTGCACCTGGAATGAATGTTTCTTCTTTTTCTATGACTTTTGGAAAATAATCATGGCAAGTATTTTTCGATTACACTCATCTCCGGTTATTAAAATTCAAGAGTTGTTCTCTGAGAAACAAAAGAACAATTTGTTTTTTTCTTGCATAACACCATACCCTTTACCCAGTCTTCGGAAGACTTGCAGTCCTTCAAATTATCTTTCAATTCTTTGTGAATAGATAGGCGTTTTTTTCTTGCGGCCACCATATGAGGTTTGTGGAAAGTTTGTTGTGGAAATAAATTGTTAAATGGTTTTTTTCAAATCCATTATGAATTTTTCTCCTTTTCATGCCTTGACCTCGGTTCTTTTATCTGGTGTATGGAAATTAGTAGATTCTAACTTTGGTCTTGATGTATATTATAGTGATTAACCTGGCAGTGGGAAACATGGGTTATATGCATGAATTCTTGGCTCATTTGTTATTTATCCATGGGGGTTTGGTCGATTTTGAAGTTATCTGATGTTAAAATAAAATAATGAGCACCAGTTTCATATGAGGTTTCAAACCCAGTCTATTTATGCAGCAAGTATTGAAGGTTGTCATACAAGCATTGTATAGTGAAAGGTCGATGGCATTATGTTGTGTTCTCATCCTCCCATGCACGCTTGATGTAGTCTGGTTTTAATTATTTTGAATGAATATGTTAACAATCTCTTATAAAATCTCTACTAAAAGGAAGGGGAAATTGAAGTTGTAAATTTTGATAGTCCCAAAACTTTCTTGGGGTTTTATATTGGGTGCGATAAAAATAGTTGTGCCTTGGGTTTTAATTATTAATAGAGAAACAATTTCACAGTTGATGGTGATGACGATTTTTAATAGATATTATTGCATATAATAGAAGAGAAATCATCTTTTTCCCTTTCATTATCTCACTTTTCACTCATTATATGCCCACTTCCTTCCCAAATACATTTAAAGCATTCCTTGTTCTATTATTATGAATTTCATTTTTTGAAAAGAGAAAGGATTAATAAAAAAGAAAAGGCTAGCTGATGACCGGTGCTGGAAGTTTGGAAATGGATACATTTTATGTTACTTCTGCATTTGCTTGAACAATATTCGTTGGTTTCTTCCCATCCATGCTACCATTTTTTTCTCATTATAATCCCCTCATCTTCCCAATATCCCTACCACTCCCTGTTCAAATGGAAATTGGTTGTTGAGTTTTAAGGTGTTGATGGATGGATTGCATGTTCTTCTGTGGTGAATGATAGAGCCAACCTTTTGATTTATTTAGGTAGAGTATTGATGCATGGATTTTTAAGAGTTTTTCATAACATGATTGGAATATTTCTTCAGTATGAGTTTCTTTAGCAGGGGTAACAATGGCAGAGGTGTTAATAGAGGCAGGGGAAATAATTGGCAAAGGGCCATAGAAGGCCATGGTTTTCGATACATTTTGACGTTGATCCATAGGAACTAAATCAACTCTTTCAATCTGGGTTATTCAACCTAGCTAGCCATGGAATTCTCTAGCCCGGACCTGAGAGGCCTCCTTTCTAGCCACATAAAAAATTTTATGGTATCCATGTTCCCCCTCATGTTTCTATGTATCCAGAACAACCTGCCAATGATGGTTAGCAAGAGATCATCCATCAACCTGTTTCACATCATAATGGTTGGCCTACAAAACTATTTCCATTATCTCCTCCTCCACTACCACTCAATCCAAATGCCCAAGATGATTGCATTGTTTCTCCTTTACAATCCTCAAATGCAAGAAAAAGGCTCAATACTACCATGCTCGAACCAGAGATTGATAAAGGAAACAAAGTTTCCAATTCCCCTAATTCTTCTGAAAATTCCTCTGAATTAGTTTCCTCCCATCTTCATATCAAAGAAAATTTCTCCCATGTCATCGACGAGATCCACCCTCAAGGTTCCAATCAGCCTAAGGTTGCAACAGAAAGATCAAAAGAGGCCATCGATGAAAAGAGGCCAAATGCATCTCATAGAAATAGGGTTTTTAATGTTGATTAATGTTATTTTCTATTGAGGACAATCTTTTTATTTTGACAAAGTTTTGCACAACAAATGCATATTTAGACAGTGTTTTGGATAGCATGGATATAATGTCAATTTTGGATATAGTCATGTTATATTTTTCTAATATTAAAATATTTGATCATTAATATGAGAATGGGAGTTATAAGGAGGATGTTTGAATCAAATGTTTGGGGTTTTATATTTCATGTTTTGATGATTATTAAAAGAAATTGAAAATGGGAGTTATTATTTAGTTATTATTTAATTAGACCCTTATTTATATATATTATTATTTATTTGTCTCAACTAATTAGTTAAGCTAATTAAGATTAACTAAAGAAAGGTAGTTGAACTACCATAACTTATTGAGAAAGAATAAAATCTCAATCAAATGAAGAGACAAGGTGAGAGAGAATAGAAGGAGAACTTTTGCTATCAGGTTTTCTCTATACTTGTGAGATAATTTCATTCTTCATTCATTCTAAGTTTACTAGAAGGCTTAACCATCTTGATGACAACAGGGTCTTATTTAAGGCAGCGGGATTAAAAACTAAATCATATCTTTCAGCATGTTGTCTTTTAAGGTGTATGATTTATCTTTGGCAGTCTGTGTGTTCTTGTTTTTTTATGAATTATATTTCATGACTAATAAAGAATATTTTGCAAAGTCAAGTGACATCATTTTGTGGCAAGCTAATCTAGATCTTTAGTTTTAGTTTTCTTTTATTGTCAGAGTCTTTTTTATGCTTCCCATCAGAGGATACTAAATATGACTTTAGCCCTACCCTCGCAAGGGTTTGTAAAGAGAATTCATCTTTGTATCTCAGAATAATATACATATAAAAATCAGATTTCTGATTTCTATCTCACATGTGTATTCTGATGTTTTGGTTCAAATTTTTCTTTTAACCTTGTTTCTTATCCATGTACATACTTATGTGATTCCTTGCTTATTTTATTTCTTTTGCATAGTTACATATAACATATATAAAATCATCCTTCCTCCCTCGTACTTAATGCATGTGGATTAAGTGATTGTTTTCTTTTTAAGGATATAAACCTCATGTGACATTTCCAACTATCTTTCCTTAGCCCTGAAAGATTTGAAAATGCTTGATTAAGGTTCCTCATACCTTTTCCTCAACACCCCATATTACCTCCCTAGGTATACTACATTCAACCCCCCTTCACATGTTCCATCCTCGAAATATGAGAATAAACCATACAATATGATTGGCTAAGCAATATAGCCAACTGGTACCAAGTAAGACCATCCATCCATCCTAATGGAAGATGAACATGATGTCCAATTGCTTCCTTATCACCCTGAACTTGATCTGCATCCTATTGTTGCTTCCATGGAATTGGTTCTCTAGCATGATGTCTTCCTGTAGTGTTGTTAGGACTCCATGCACCTCTTGATCGATTTCTTTTCTGGTTCCCTACTGGTGCATAAATGTGTTGATTCTCATGCCCTTGCCTTGATGAATCTTGTTTCTCTATATGATGTGGATTGCGATAAACAAAAACTGTAGGAATCTGTTATTTTTTCTTCAAATCTACAACACATTATGTGTTTGAGTCAATGATCTCCTTAGCTTACTTATTGTGTCTTTCCTGTACTTTTGCTTCATCTCCTTCTATATATTTTTCCTCTGATTCAACTTCGGTCTCAAAAATAACTTCTTTGCTAGCCTCCGTGGGCTCATATTTCTTACTAAGAGACACATCCTACAATGTGATTTTCTTTTTCTTGTACCAAATTCTTAAAAACTTCTTTTACACATTATTGTTAATTGTACCAATTGATTCCATCCAAGTATATCCCAAAACAATATCCACATCAACGATATCTAGAGCATAAAAATATGAATGTGGCACATATTTGTCCATACTTAGCTTCAAATATTTAAAAAATTGAACATTTTCACCCTCAACCTGTGTTCTTTGAATATTCTTTACAGAAACTTGCAATCTATTAACCAACTGAACATTGATAAAATTATGCATGCAACTATGGTTAATAAAAACAATGATATTTGTTTTTCCCAAATACATCCTTGAACCTGTAATATAGAGTTTCCACATGGAAATAAACCCTTGGTGATGTATTTATCCTTGAAATTTGTATAAGACCACTTTTCTAAAAATAGTTTTTGAAGTGCTTCCTCGGAAAGTGACATCCACTCCCAAAAGTCCAATGATTTCCACCATATATGAGCATCCTCTCTTAAATGAAGGTGTAGAAAAAATTTCCATTGTTCTTTCCATTCTGACTTGTGGGATTTTAAGAAGTATTCAATACTAGCACTATCATATTTTCCTGTAAAATACATCTTTCTTGGAAGAAATATTCAACAAAAACTAAAGCCTAAAAATAACTTATTGTGTAAATCGCGGGGCTTTTGTTGGAAAAACCCTGAAAATGGTCGAATTTAAAATTCTCATAACCTTACTTCTCGGACTCTATTTCAGCTGATTTGTTTTTTTAAATTGGGTATTACTATGAGAGAAATTAAAATATCCAGTTTGTTTTTGAAAATTCTACACAAAAAAGTTTCATATTTGAACCTGAAGTGTGTCGCCTTTGTTGGATCATGTTGTCAATGATGCCAATGGTTTGATTGATTGATGTCAAGTGATTGATGGATGCCAAAGGATTGATTGATTGATGATGTTAAATGTAATATGTATTGTCCTTGATGAGAGTGGATAGATGTCAAGTATATGATGCATAGATGAAGATGGATCAATGAGTTGTCATTGATGCACGATGCAAAGATGAAGATGGATCAATGTGATTTCCTTGATATATGATGCATAGTTAAATTGATCACTATAGTCTTATCATAGTTGATAAAGTGCACAAATGGATGAACTCCAAAGTGGTCCCCTTATGGTGAAATCCCTCATGGGAAGACGCTTTACAATTGAGTTATCCTGGAAGAATGGTTGGAGAACCAATGCTTGATTGGAAAATAATGAATTGAAGATCAGTGAATTTTTTTGTAAAAACTATCCTGGATGGATAGTGCTTGTCATACCATTTCCAGTGGTATGTGGAATGTCACATAACTATTAGAAAAACAGGATTGCTAGGCAATAAAATAAAACAAATGCGGAAATAAAATACAGAAGATACATAATACAATAGAGACATAGATATACGTGGTTCACCCAGAGTGGGTTACGTCCACCAAAGAAATTTCTAGGTCCTACCTTTATTATTATCCATCATTCGAAGGGATACAACCTACAACAAACCCTTTGTAAATTCCTCTTATTTCTTTCATAGTCTCGTATCTCGGAATACAATATTTGCTCTCATCCTTAGCCGCAATACATTTACCTCATAAACTAGGGTTTCCTTCTAGGGAAAAAAACCCTAACATAATATCTACCGTTAGATATGTGACCTTATAATGAATGATCCAGATTTACAATGAAATTACAATATAAATTTACAAGGCAATTTTTCCTTCGAGGGCTTCACCCTTGAACCCCCACCAAGGGCCCACTTGCCCCCGGACCCCACAAAGGGGGTAACTCCCCTATGCACTCCCCCGTGTGGAAGAGTGTACATTATTCTGGGTTGTAAAGTCTTCATGGGGTCTAAACGAAGCTAAAAACAAAGACCTCTGAATCTGGGAGATAATCAGGCTCCACAACCAATAATAACTCCTCATAGTTTGAGAGTTATGGTCCTACGAAGATGAAGGACCCTCATATGTTGGCTTGAAGCCCAAAAAGGTCAAAGAGGTTAAAAAGATTGCAAAGAAGAAGTTGTTATTTAAATGATAAAGTAAAGAGACAAAGTCAAGGAGGACTATTTAAATAATAAAGTGAAGTGACAAAATCAAGAAGGATTATTTAAATATTAAAGTGAGGTGAAAAAATCGAGGAGAAATATTTAAATGATAAAGTAATGGAGAACTTTCTATCTATGGAAAGTGGTTAACCCTAAAATGAGGAAAATAGGTTAATTAACCTAGAAATGGGTTAAGTGGGTCAAGTGACCTAGAAGATGAAGAGTATAAATAAGAGGCTAGGGTCTCTTGCGAAATGTACCTTTTGTGTGTATCTCTTATGAGTATCTCTTGAGCATGGTTGAAGATCTATTATGAGAGAGAGAGGGTATGGAGGATCTCATGAACACATCAAAGTTTTGGCATGTCTGATATCTTGAGGGAAAAAGTCTCGGAGGTTTAGAAACCTTAATTTATGAGGTGTACGCAAGCTACAATGAGCCAAGGGGCGTACTGTAATGATCCCAAGCCATTATGCAAGGATCATCACTTGTTTTGGTGTCTTTTAAACTTTTTTTTGGTTGTGGTATTTCGTCAAACAGTTTGTTGATCTATTTGTTTAGATGTGTTTATATGTGTGTATGTAGAAAATAATAGAAAGAGATAACCATGGAACATACCTCAACCATATGCAATAAGATAGACAAGCCAAAACATCTCAAATCTTCTTTATTCATAAAATAGAGAAACTTGCTACAATGTAGATGTCGACCTGGAATTCTCAACAGATGGCCAAGAAGATAGACAATAGATAAGAGATTCTACAAAATGCTCCCGCTAATACAAAAGATGCAACAAAAGGCTGAATAAGAAATGAAGATCAATACAAGCAGATCTGAATGCCAAACTCTCTAGCTGAAGAATGCCATGCTCCAATAGAAGGCTAAAACCCTCAATAACTCGGCCCTGCTGCCAAAAGTGTCCAATCGCCCTAAGAAATATGCCAATTGATAGATCGGGTGATGGTAAGAACAACCCAGGTGCCCGAATCTCTAAGATCCCTCTCAATCTTTGTAGATCTGAAATCCCCCACTGAATGGTGCACCCCACTGGATGACTGAAGCCCTAGATAATTTGGCCCTGCTGAAGGAGGCCTCCAAATGCTCTGAAACTCTCTAGAAATATAGATCAGGACACTGCAAGTCACTAGGTGAAGTCTCAGGGTCAGATCTGAAGTGTAACCCCTCCAATCAGACTAGATCTGAATCTCAAAAATGCCCTCCTTCTCTTCAATTCGCCCCACTGCTCAAGAAATAATCTGAGCCATAAAACTATCTCAGAAAGCACTAGATCTGATGTCCAAGGCCCTGTAATGAAAACCCAAGTGATAGAATCCTCAACAACCCTGCCAATCTCCTACAATGAATCTCTCTCCAAAGATGGTGTGCCCCCCTTGTTGGAAACCCCCAATGGTGCACCCTTCTCCTCTTCCTATGCCCGTGGCTATGTAGAACCTCCTGCACTGATGTAGATCTAACTAGAATGGTGTGGGAGAGTATTTCATCTCCGAGACCAAGCTTGGGAAAAGCTAGGTGGAATCTTTCACCACTGAATCGTCCTCTAGGGTTTGTTAAGTCAAAACCCTCAAAACCCCCAAGAGATGGGTTCACTAGCTAAAGCCAGATATCAAACTGATAAACATACATGAATGAATGAGAAGAAGCCCTTGCCTTTCCTTTATACTTTTGTCTCACCTTGTCCCTCCAAAGTGACTTTCATTTTATTAATATTTAATTAATTAATTAAATCACTTTAATTAATTAATTAACCTTTTTACCTCTGAAAAGCTCCTTATCTCTCCTTTTGGCTTCCCTAGCCACTGAAAGTCACTTCTAGTCATCCCATCCTGTAGTGTTGTTCCTCCCAATTCCAATGAGCTATTACACTAAGAGGTTCCTCCAAGTAATGTGCCCAAAATGACCTCTTCAGTGATTTCAATTAACTTATAGCTCAAAATAGTCAAAATCATGGAAATCATCGGAATGCAATGAAACCAAAGCCAAACTATGCGGAATGGATCATAATGATGGAATATGATCATCAATGCAAGCTGGACCCCGCAATGCCTCTCAATAACCCCTATACTCACTATAACCTCCATCTGGCTACTCTGGTCATCATAACCCTCTACACTGTGATGATGTCCCAAAGTGGGGACATTACAGTCCTCCCTGCTAGAAAATTGCTTTTCTTCAAGCAATAACCAAATCATCTCAACTAAAATACTAGGATCCCATGTCCACCTGTGGGATACTGTTGACGGGCGAAATTGACCGTCCGTCAACTGAGAGAGTGGAACCGGTCCAGGGTTGTCTAATAACCCAAGTCGTTTGGAATGAACCATCCTGACGGGTTTAACGGCTCCATTGGCCGCTCTAAGATCCTAGGAAAACCAAAGAGAAAAATAATCTAAACTAACTAATCTATCTAAAACAAATAAAACTAACTAAAACAAACTAAAACAAACTAACTAAAACTAAATACAAGAAACTAAACTAACTAACAATAAATAAAAACAAACTAATACACTAATCTAATTAAAACAAACTACTAAATAAATTAAACTAAAACTAAATATAAACTACTCTACTAATTCTATATACAAACTACTAATTACTATTATACTAACTCTAATAATTAGCTATCTAACTACTTGTTATACTACAACTTATTCACAAATATACAATATACACAACTGGCAGATTTAAATAAAACCTGTAAAACTCATTTGATTTCTRTCCTAAGACAGCGAGAGATATGTTTTTTGTTTTTATAAATAAGAAATKAAACTTACTGAAATTAAACAATCTAATATATTAAATCTAACTATATTCTAACAAATACACTAACAAACAAATGACAAATTGACCTGGAAACSCTCCCAATTTGTCYTGTGTATGATGACTTCGAAGCTGGGCGAAGGAAGGAAACTCGCACCGGATGATCCAGAAGCTTCTCGTAAACGATAGGCTGTATTGCTCTTTGAGTCRTTTASAGGACAAGCAAKACATAAAAAATCATAACAATTATATGATTTATAAATCTCTGCAATAAGGGAAACCTGTTATGMAAAAACTTATACTTAATAATTCAACTTATGAAGAAGAGAAATCTGCCATTCACAAACTAAATTAAGMAATTSCTATGTTCTTTAAACACTAGAAGAAATCAGATATGRATTACAGTGATTAAATTATATCATTTKAAAATGATTAAGATAGCTAAAGTAGTCATTAACCAAATACAAATTGATATACACAACATGAAACAAAATATTGATATCATGAGAAGCTAAAGCTGTAACAAAACACCAAATTCTGCCTCAGTCTGTATTAAAAMTCCATATCCTTGTTCTCCCATGAATAAGGATGATCATTATTACAAAAATGATAGGTATTTATAAGTCTCTCCAYAGGGTAAAACCTCCCTGTGGATAATATCAAACTGTTTTACATAATCTGGGAGATATCCYAAAATCAACTAAACTAGGAAACTAAAATRCAAGTGAAATATTTGAAATATCCCCTAACTGCTCATCAAATCCACTGCAATTTTGAATTCATCTGCAATAGACAAAAAATAACAAGTTAGAAAGATATTTTATTAACAAAACAATAAAAATTTGATTCTACAGACTTAGCTACAGAATCATTTGATTCTGTAGCTAGTMTAAAATAGCATACAGGACCAGAATCAAAATCAAATCAAATCTTTTWAAAAGAATCAAATCCAATTTTCTTTCAATAGATCATTTAAAAYGAWTCACTAATGATTCAAATGATTTTATCATTCAAGATTAAACATAATMAAAAATGATTMAGACGAAAACAGGGGTAAGAGTACTYTGTTTTCTTTTACCATAAAATCGGGTCAAACAGTAACAAGACTGTTCCATATCCAATTAAAATCRAATAGGATCAAAATCCAATAACCAAATAGAGAGAGAAGCATGCCCTGTTTTGATTKCCATCATAGTCRGGTAGACAGAATCGAAACCAAACAGTTTTACAAATCGTTTCACATCCAATTCGAAAGTAGTGCAATCAAGCAAATCATATGCAACGTTGTGTTTTTCCAAAACARGAGATACGATMAAAAATAGAATYGTTTTTCAATTATTATAWCTATTATGACATCAAACRGTTCACRCCAYAGGTGGATTAATTCAGACAGATACGAGAATCAATTCATACAAAATCATAACCAGATTGATTCGTCTTTGACCACAATCACGATAGAATTGACATAAGTGATAATTGGTAAAATGTGCATATAAKCTCGATTAGATTTGAAYGAAATCATTAATTCCAAACAAATCRYGATTGGGTTTAATATAGAAACAAATCATGAATTCAATCTCGTTTCACAAATCCAATTGAAACARAATATCCATCGCAAATACGAATCCAACTGATAATAGGGTCGATCTAACAACAAACCAATACGAATTAACCRGCTRGGTTTTTCACATAACYGTTATGAATTGATTTGGATATATCTTAACAGGATCATATTGAGAATAATCTGAATTGTATTCATGTTGATCGAAGGCCATATGGGACATAAAMTCGTAACAGTTAACCAGTATTGCCAATCATATCTTATACATTATAACCAATTCAAATCGAAACTTGATTGTGTTCAAAATTGAAATGMCTTGTGTCTATAATAGATACAAACGGCTTCAATCGACAGAAGAGAATTCATTTTAGCTAAATCAAACCAATCAAATCCATACCACGATCAATCAAATCAAGGGAAATCCAATCGGGGATAAACTGGGAAAACGAAATTCCATTCAGTCAAAGCATAGCTATGTATAACATGCATTTAGTGTGACAGAGAAAATCCAAGCTGTAATCAGAGCTATTCGCAAGAATTCAAATTCGTTATATAAACAAGCGATATCAAAACATACCTGTGAGGTTGCTCAAATTATGTCAACTTAGAATTCACGACCGCTATAGCTGATTCCACATTTTTAAACAAGATGGAACCTGTGGTCCTTTTTTTCTTATCAGTGGCTTGCAACTTAGCCTTTTGACTGGTAAGTAGGGAAACCTGGTCCTCCAAAGAGTGAATTCTTGACTATAGCATCGGCACATAAAGATAATATCTCTCTAACCACGAGCTGCATTGATCACAGGATGGCACTGTAGGTTGAGGCAGAGAAGGAGAGGGTTTAGATGAATGACCGAGGGTTTCACAAGGCAGCTTAATGCCAGGGTAATTAGGTTCATTTTGTAGGTAGGGGGTAAGGTTTGACACAAATTTCATATGAGGGTTTGGCACACAAACCTTCCAAATAGGGGTATTCACTAGCCAGGAAACGCTCCACTTCTGAGTCGGAGTCTTCACTCAACACGATAGGGTTAAGTTTGACAGGAGGTTTCGACTTGTTCCTTGCCATTCGAGAGATTAAACGGGCATTCTTTTTTCCTTTGGCATTTGCAGTGGGTTTGGCTTTGGGCTTCTTACTCATCGTCTCGGCGTTGTTAGTCACAGTGTGGGATAGGTGAGTCAGGCATTATGTTGTAGGGTACCGGGGGTATAGCCTTGTCCTCGGTCACCACAGGTTTGTCAACCTGTGGAGGGTTCGAATCCTCAAAATCATTCCGAGCAAGGAAATTGCTCCAACAATCTCCGTGTAACCCCAAATGACAGACAACAATAATCTTAACCAGCCCATAGTGAAAAAGGATGCTATCAACCTGGTTCCTTTTGTATTTCTTAGACATTTTGAATAGGCTTCTATGCAGATAATATGGCATATTGAGCTGATAACCCATAAAAACCATAAGCAAACGAAGGTGGTGTAAGAAAACAAACCCTTACTGACCTTCGCAGGTGATAAACTATTTGATTATCATCAATAAGTCATGCCAGCGCTGTTTCAGCATGGTCACGGGAAAACCTTTATCACAGGAGCTAACCTTATGTGACTGGAAGAGCAGCGTCCAAGGGACCTCCTCTACCTTGCAATTCTTGTACCATCGTTGTCCAGTGGCAGGCAAACCCGTAGAAAGACTGATAAACTACTCGTCAATTTGCAATTGAACATCGCCGACCTTGGCTCGACAGCCATCAAAGGTCATGGTGAATTGCCTAGCAACGCAGAGGTTAAAACCCTCAAATTTTTGTATGAACTGGAGCCACCCATTTTCCTCGAGGTCACTATGAGCACTGTCAAACATCAACAGAGCCTGACTGCCATTGGGTTCAGCTCGGACGACAGGGGCCATGGTGTGAGCACATGGTAAGGGTTCGGTTCGAAATTACCAACACACAGGAGCAGAGTCATTCGGTATAACCATAATGAACGATCAAAGGGGAAGCATTAATGTGCGCATGCGAGGGTGGTGGAATCATTTACCGCCATGCATAATAGTTATGACAAAGTACAACCGGTGAATTAATCCTCTGTTCAAACAATCATAACATAGCTCAAAACCATATTATTCARCCAACCAAAGAATCAAATGGTGGATGTTATGCCAATGCGCAAATAACTATAATATTTCAAACCAATGTCATTCAATGTAAAATCAAACCCAAATGTTTAACCAACGCGCCATTGCATAAATGTTTAATCAAAAGTTTTAAACCATTGTGACCATCGATTTCATACAATTGACAAGCCAAGAGCTATAAAAATTTTAACATAAGGATCACATTATATATTAAAAAAAATAAAATTCATGCCCTTTATGCAATTCATAGAATCAAGTATAAACCCACATGCTCAATGCCTCATAAGTTTAATAAAATCAAGCTGCGCAATCAAAGTAAGAATAGGAAAATAGGCATGGTTCGAAAATCCCTTTAGCCACATAATGATAATCCAAAGGTAAGTGCCATTCAAAATATCAATAAAAGATCATGACAGTTCAAATAACGATGGAGGAGTTTTCATGCTTACAGTCGTGAAAACTAAATGGAGACCAATTTGCAAGTGTCGCAAGAAATGAAAATATCGTCTATTTGCAAAATGCGATGACAATTTGAAGTTCGGAAGACATAGGTGTAGGCAGCTTATAGGGAAATAGAAAAAATCGAATTGGCTGCCAACAGATACATAGAAGAACCCATCCAAAAATGAACAATAGTACACTCCACCCCCTGGATCCCATATCAGGAAGTGAATTGCAATACTCTGCGAAGTATAGTCCTGAAAGATATCAACCCTGTGAACCTCTTGTACATGACACATGGCCTCATCTCGGAACGATTCCATCCTCCAAATCTCTACCAAGATCCATACGACCTCTATCAACTGCACATGATGATGCTATCATGAGGTACTACAAGACCTCCGTGAGACACCCTAAAGCGTTGTGCTCCCCTCAACATTGAACCTAAATGGAAAGTTAGAAAAACTTTCCCCTGCAAAGGTCCACTCGCCCTTGTCAGTCAGTGAAATACTCAACTCTGCAATCCCTGGGTCCCATGCTAACCTCTGTCGAAGATCACCATGCTAACACTGCACTACTATGACCATGACTATCTGCCTCCTACACACATCCTAAATCCTCCTCTCCTGGATCCTCAAGCTGAAATACCTGTGACCACCGGACCTGTTGTCCACAAACTGTATCTGCAAAGGAATCTCTGTAGAATAAGTACCTATCCAAACATCTCCATTCCCTATCATGATGATAAAGTGGAAGGAAAAGTCTTGTCCCATAGGACAAGTACCTGCAGACCCACTCCAAATCAAACCAAGGTGGAGTGTGTATCTCTTTGGTGAAACTTAGGTCAACATGAACATCATACTAACAAAACAGACTCCTGGGTCCCATGGAAACCTTGGAATTTTATCACTTCCAATCTTCTCTAACTGCTCCTGTGTGAGACTAATCACTATTAGAAGCCCTATGTGGTCATATTCTATCCTCCTCATGTTGATGTCAATGATAAATGTGTCGGAAAAGGATAAAAAACATATCTGCAACTGACTGTAGGAATGGAAGGCGTCACATGCTTTGGTCAATCCCAAGGATTCGACCAGAAGCTCGTCTATCGATATCCATGATAAATTCTCACCTATATTCGTCACTAAACCCCAATCATCCGGTACAATCGGAAGCAACTCCTCCAACTGCTGGTAAACCTCTCTCCATCTCCCATCACCCCGGCAACTGCTGAAATGGTGAAGGTGAGATGTCATAACCATATGTTAATGCATAGGAGTGGCACCTGCATTCTCCCCTAAGTGTGTCTCCTCCTTGCCAGGCAGTACACCCCTCTAAATCCCACCATATATCTCATCATGTATCTGTGAGCTATCACTCATCACTGTATGCTTTGGCATACTCCTGTCATCTCCCGCAAACTCATGTTACATCATAGATCCTGGGCGTATGGTTGGATCAATCCCTATATGGAGATCAACCACTCCCAAGACACAAATGGAAGTGTCCCCCATCAACTGGTACTCCTCTACTAGACCCCAACATCCTCTAACCATGTGACCAAAGGATATATCAGGGTGTCCACCAAGATAGATGAAGTGGATCTCTGACGGATCTCCTCAAGAATCTCATCTAATCTAGACTTTGATTCTTGAAGGGTTGTCTGTGTACCTCTCAAGAATCCTCGAGTGCTCTCCAAATCCTGAGTGAGTCAGTCTACCTGCAACTCCTACCCCCTCAGGGACCTATGATACAACTCGCCAATCCCCAGTAGGTAGTCCCTGTCTATCAACAAATGCTGGTAGTCAGTCCTCATCATAGTCACTCTCTTCCTGAGAGTGTGAAAATCATCCATGGAAAATTCTCCATCTGAGCTACCCTGTTCTACTGATGCTCTCCAACAGTAATCTTCCATCACTGCATGCATGTCATCAATACGTCTAGTGGTTTTCCTAATCATAGCCTCACTAACTCTCAACTGTGATGCTAAGTGGTGTGACTCCTGATCATGGTCATACTGAGGTGCCATCTCAGACCCCTCACTGCTAGTGTCAGTCCTACTAGTGCCAACTCTAGAATCCCCAAAAACACCCTCTGCATAAGATGACGTGCTGAATTTTCCACTGTCTACTGTGTTGTTGGGTACTCCTGTATGCCACTGTATCCCATCACTAGATGCTAACTCTCCTTGAATCACATTGTATCCTGTATGAATAGTTGTATCCTCCTATGCACTCAACCTGCTACTATCATCTGTGCCTAGATCCCATAGAGTTGTACCCAGACATGTGCTATGGTCATCCTGACTGCTAAAAAGTGCATCCTCATCAATGCATACCAATCTTGTAAGTAAGTGCTCCATCAACCTGTCAGCCTCTACAATCTTCTCAACTAATGGAGTCTCCAATAGTTGTGACTCAATGTCCTCAAGTTGATCTGTATGTGTAAGGTCCCTTGTTTGTACTCCCTGTACCTCCTCCTTGATATGTGGGTTGACCTGTCCATGGTGTGCATCCCTTACACTAAGCTCATCCATCATACCTAACGTGCCACTGATATCTTCATGTGACATGGCTATCATGGGTGTCTGAACAGGTGACAGATGTGTCACGGCCCCCATAGGAAGCTCATCATCTCTAGGTGCTAACACGTGTGACTCCTCACTAGTGTCACTACTCTGCTGAGGCATAAGGTCATCAAGGGTATGTTACATGTTTGTTGAGACACTGGGGCTATCGTCATGTCCATCCAGCTGCCTATCCACTACACAAGGTTCATCATCCTCCTCAAGTGTGCAAGCATCACTAGCCTCTGTGCAAGAATCATCATCACTATCCTCTGAGGTAGAGTCACTATCACTAGAATCTGTGCACGAGTCACTGTCATCATCTGACTGCTTTGAATCAATATCTATCGCTCCATCCACACACACCTCATCCTCCCTGTCATAGTGTGCCTCAATAGTGTGCTTTTGATCCCTACACCTATGATCAGGTTCCCACGGCCCCTTGCAATAGTGGCAAGGTTGTGTGCTCCTATTGGGCGTGGAGTTTCTCTGTTCTTCCAACCATCTAGCTGACATAGCTTTGTTTTCCTCTGCTATGCTGACCCAACGTGTAATCTCATCTTTTCTCCAACTAGGATTTTTATAGGATACAAAATGATGGAATGTCACTAGATCTCTGAGAATCATATTGAGGGTTTGATATTCCCTATCACAATCAACAATCTCTCTAGTAAAGTCCAAAATATCCATAGATTTGTTTTCCTCTGCTATGTTGACCCAATATATAACCTCCTCTTTTCTCCACCTAGGATTCTTTATAGATAAAAACTGTTGGAATGTCAATTGAGCCCTAGTTTCCTCCCCAAGGG
>ML841236.1:27463-40922 GCA_009831015.1 Picea engelmannii | reverse complement strand
TTTTTTATTCTGAAATCTGAATCTTCTCGGTAGAGGTGTGTCCCTGTAATCTTCCTTGTAGATCTTCCTATCTCATTTGATTGTTTCTGCATAGATTTTTGGATATGTTTCTTGCTATGTTGTTTTGGAGCTTGATCCCTTTTCTATCTGATTGTATCCAAGTCCAGACTTGTCATGATGAGATTTTTGACTGCTCATAATGTCATCCAAAACTTTTGAGTTGTTATGCATATTTTTATTTTGAGGATCCTTTCTTAATGTGATAATCTCTGCTTCCAAATTTCCAATGATCCTATCTTTTTATTCTAGTTGTTCTTTGAGTGCTTCTTCAACTCATTTATCTTCTTCTATTTGAACCTTCAAATTTGTGATCATTTGTTCTAGTTCTTGAGTGTTTTCTTTCTTGTCTAGTTCTACTTGTAGTTTCTTGTTAGTTCATCTAAAGAACTAATCAATTCTTTGGTTATTATGTACTCTTCATATTCTGAATCTATTTGACATGGTGAACATAATTCTTCTTGATCTGTATCTGCATCTTATTTGGCATTTTTTGAATATGCAATGGGTGACGAACATATGTCATGTAAATTATCCAAAATTTCTTTGGCTGATGAAGATTTACCAACATTTTCTCTTACTGGATTAGGTAATGTTTCCCAGATGAAATCCATTGTTATTTTTTTATTTTCCAAACCTTTATGTATCTAACATATTTCTTTTTCTCTGTAGAATTTTCTTCATCTCGTTTTATTCTGAATATTGTGATCCATGGGACCTGCTATTTATTCACCTGTTCTTCATGTTTTCTTATCCATACTTTCTTATATATGATATCAGTGTTCTCTTTCATGGAAGTATCGATCATGCTTCTACAATCACTATCTATGTGTCCATAGTTATGACATTTGTAACATTCAATGTTACATGGGGCCACATAGGAATTTCTTGATTGACCGTTTCTTTTATAATCCCTGCAATCTGCAACCTTATGTTCAAAGTTAGTACAATAAAAACAATGACCATAAAATAAATTTACATACTTGGGAGTGAATGATATTCTTTGTGGCATAGTCATTCTGAATGTTTTCCTTGATTGATCATGATCATGATTGAAGCTTCTTTGTGTCTTGAACATGGATGGTCTTCTTGAAGATGTATCTTCAATAGTTTTCTTAGATTCTGGTTGACCATTATTCCTTCCTTTGAGTACTTCTGCATAACTATTTCTATTTTCTTCATTCTTATTTTCTAGCAACCTAGAGTGATTCTCTTCATTCTCTATAACTGATGTGGATGTTTTTGTTTCTTCAACGTTCTTGTTGAGCTTGACAATTTTACTTCTCAATGTGACAACTTCTTCTTCAAGCTTCTCAACCTCTTATTATTTCTTCATTATATGATACTTCATGAATTTTTCAAGGAGTGCATCATCGGGTTCTTTGAGAAACTGATCACGCTTGTATTATCACAATAGATTGGAATGATCTCATCATACTCAACCTATATATCTAAGTAGAACGTTGCTCCACTAGTGCTTCATTGGTCATCAATGCAACCTGCCCAATCTACATCTATGTAGGTAATAAGTGATAGATACTTTCCTTTTCGATACCATAATCCAAATTATTTTGTTCCTTTGAGATATCTGAAAATCCTCTTTATTGCTAAGACATGTGATTCCTTTGGTGTTGCTTGAAATTGTGCCACCTTTCGAACTGCCTGCATTACATCTAGTCTAGATGTTGTCACATATAGTAAGCTACCAATCATTGACCTGTATTGCCTCTGGTCTACAGAATTTGAATTATCATCTTTTCTCAACTTGCAACTGGTTTGCATAGGAGTGGTAACTAGTTTGCAATCTTCCATTCCAAACCTTTTTTTTTCTCGCACTTTTGTGAATCGAAAGTAACTTTATGACCTTGGTCACACATTTGACTCACACTTAGAATATTATGTTTCATATCTTCTACTAGTAGAACATTTTCTTCCTTGGTATTCTTGTTCCCAATTATGACTCTGCATTTTCCAATAATTTTAGCTGAATCATCATTTTTGAAGGAGACCGATCCATCTCTTTCCTTTCTTAATGTAAGAAACTTGTCTCTATCACCTGTCATGTAACAAAAGAATTTATCCTCCATTCAAGAATCCCAAAAGGTCATCGAGAACTTAAGAACTCAATAATTTCATCATCCAAATCTGATATGTAACTCTATAATAGACCTGGTGTATATGATCACATACCTGCAAACCTTTCTTAACTTTAACAACAAGATACTAGCATTTTCATCAAACTTTACTTTAGTGTCACATGACTAGTTTTGGATTAGTCAACAACCCTAAATTGAATTAATCATAACTATGTACATGTAATGAATAAAGATCTGAAAATAATACACAATGTTCTTCAATGTTTTTTATGCAATTAATCCAAGTGTCACTACTTGGAACCTCTCAGAAAAGGATTTATAGCAAGCATAGCATACCTTTTTAAATTCGGGCTTATTCTAGAGAACGAACTTGTAGAGTGTTCCCTGCACGGAATATTTGTTGTATGGATTTAAAACATTTACAGATAATACTAAATACTGTGCTATAACCAACACATTTGGTCTTACTAAATTTGGATCTGTTATGAAGAAGTTATGACATTTTTACCCAACACACTTGTTTTAGACTACTTTCAGGACTAGTCACAAACCCTATTTTCCATGGAGTGTAACTCCAAAAATACAACGACCCACAAGCTGAAATTTGTACCAAATATACTTGGATATGTTTTTTCAATGGCCTCCCAATTTCATGATCTAAATCATTCTATAAAAATCGTTATTGTGAAAATGGTGATATGACCTATAAATAAGATGCCTTAGAAAGCATCATCAAAAGAATTTATCCTCCCTTGAATTTTTGCATTCTTTACCTCACCTTCCCTCTGAAATTTGGCTTAGATATCCTTTGGTTACCTTAGTCACCTGTAGATATTCAATATTCTCAAGTGTATTTAAAATGAGATATCATTTCCTCTAATTTATACTTTCATGTAGCTTCCTCAAGGGGTTACCTTTTAACCATCTTAACCCAGTTTCCTTATTTTAGGGTTAACCAACTTCTAACCACTTGTCAAATTAGTAATTTATCCATTAAATTTATTATTTAAATAATTTATTCAGTATCCACTTTGACTTATAGTACACTCATCACTTCAATTTACCATTTACCTTCTAAAACCTCTTAAACCACTTTGACTACTTTGACCTTTTGGGGCTTATAGATGACTCATGAGGGTTCTCCAACTTCACATGGACATACATTTCTAACCGTGAGGAGTTATGTGGAATTCCACATACCACCGGAAATGGAATGACATGTACTATCCATATAGAATAGTATTTCCTACAAATATATCAAAACTCATACAATTATCCGTAAAAAAAACTTGGCTTCATTACCCAAACCTGGGTTCTCCAACTTCTCATGGCCATAACTCTGTAACTGTGAGGAGTTATGTGACATTCCACATACCACCAGAAATAGAATTACATGTATTGTCCATCTAGAATAGTATTACCTTCAAATATATTAAAACTGATACCATTATACATGAAACAACCTTGGGTCCATTACCCAAACCTTTGTGCTACCGAAATTCGCTACTGGACTTTCTCCAAGGGTTGAAATCAATCTAAAATATCACTCTCCAATGGTTGAAATCAATGAAAACCAAAAATCCATACGAACTATCCATCAACATAAGAGAACTATCTAACACACTTATTGTTCTACCTTTCTCATCAGGAGACTTGTGACTTCCTGATTTGCTTGAGACATTTTCCTTATCCAATTTTTTTTCAATTATGTCCAAGATCTGCATTAACTTCATGTTCAAGTACTTCTACTACTCCTTGGATTTCATAAGCCTTTCATTATCATATTTTTTACTTTGGACATCCTTTTGCAAATTTTTAATGGTCTCTACCATATTCATGCTTTCTTCCTTTCCTTCTCCATGTCCATTTGAGTTTGTTCCTTCAGTACCCATATGGATATCCATCCCTCTGATCTCATCTTCTTGGATGCAATCCCCCTATATACCTTCCATTCCTCTGCACTCTCTGTTGATCCTGGTCTGATCTAGTTGTTGTTAACTCTGCAAACTGTGAAGCCAACACAACTTTGTCAAGCTAACTGTCTCAACAATTTCATGAAAATATGAACCATTGTGGCTCAATAATATATCATACTTCTTTTTTCTGATTTTATGAGAAATTCATTGCCCAACTTAATTTTCTGGGTGAACAGTTATATTCTAATGTCCAAGATATTTCCAATGACTTCTCCCTTTCTCAATTTTGAGTCTTGATAAGAAAGTTATGGATATCTAAGAAATGTGTCCTTTCTGTGAGACCAATCCTTACACAAGTGATCATCTTTGGAAGTAAATTTAGCTCTTGGACTGATGTTGAATCCTCTCTCAGGGTTCATAGGATCCTATGATTTCCTTCCAGTGCAGATCCGTACAAATAAAAAACCCCACAAGCTCCTTTTCTAATCCCCTTTATGTCCTTAAATACAATGTTTCGGGTAGTAGCCATTTTTCTTTAGCCCCCAATATCATTTGACCATGGGTTGTGACCAAGCACTTAACTAAAAGGAAATTTCTTGGAGCTTTGGGACTTCAGGGCTCCGAAACTTCAAGCTTTAGAGGTTCTTACTACCTCTTGTCTTATTTCAGCTAAACACCAAACTAGTAGACTCTTGCATGGTACATCGTCGGAGCTTCCGGGCTCTGCTGCTTTTGAACTTCAGGAGATTTGCTAACATAAAATAACACTTCTCTTGACTTTTGAATTGGAAAACTCCCAAACTGGTGCTTCAGAGATTCGCGCTTCAAAGGTTCTTATACTATTACATCTTAATTCTCCTGAACGTTAAAGTTTTGAATTCTCGGGATGGCACTTTGGCATTTTGTTACTTCGGTGCTCCCCTACTTCAAACTTTGGATGTTTGTACCATGCAACATGCAAACTTCCTCGAATGTCGAATGGGTGAATGTAAAGCCCTTTACTAAGGATTTAAGTGAAATACTAAATTTGTAATCTAAATTACTTTTCTTTTCTTGAACATGACATCTAATTTCTATTTTTGTTTTCATTACAACAAATTTGTCTAATGTATGTTGAAGTACTAGAAAATTTAATCAGTTTAGATATCAAATTCTCAAATTATATAGTCCAAATAGTCACAAACAGATTACACAACATAACTTTCATGCTTAACAAAATTAATACTGGTAAAATACCTCTTGAAGAAGAAGTTTGTCCCTTTCTTTCCTGTTGTTGCTAACTACTTGAAACTGCCTGAAAACTGAACCTTTTCCTCCCAGCTAACTAGGAATGGAGCCTCTCCAACTCCCTAGCTCCAGGAACCCTTGCGGTTTCCTGGCCCCCCGAGCCCAAAATCCCTAGCAACCCCAGTGCCCCCTATGACAGACCTCCGACAAGATCCTCCACCAAACCACCACCAAATCCTCCAAACAGAAAATACCCCTAATACAATCCTCCCCCCTTGCCTTATCCTCCCCTCCCATCATTCACCGCCTTCTTCCTTCATTTAATTCTCAACTACCCTCCCTCAATTAGGTTTCAACCACCTTATCCCCTTTTCATTAATGGGTTGATCTTCCGATACAAAATAATAATTAATAATTTATTAAACTGGATTTTATTAAACAAGTATTTAATCGTTAAATTAATTAATTAATTAATTAAACCAATATACATTCAAAAAATATTTAACCAGGACAATTAATTAATTAATTAATTAAACTAATATACATTAAATAATTATTTAAATCATGAAAATTGATTAATTACTTAGGGTTGTTACGATGAACTACTTTAGTGCTCCCAGGCTCTGTAGCTTTGGACTTCACAATATCTTGCAACAACATACACACATATCCCCGAACATCAAATCTTCGAACTTTCAAAGTCTTATCAGCAATCATGCACCAGGGGGGTGCTACATGTCGAAATATAGAGTTGAAACATGGCCCAATATACAGGTGACACATTCCAAGTTTTAATTGTCACAAAAGGCCTATGAAACACATGAAACAAGATAACATGTGGCATGCATAGAGTTGGTCCAAGTCACCCCAGGTGACATCAGCATGCCACATCACTCCGACATTATGGGACTTTGAGACTGTAGTCTTCAGAGGATCTCTCAACCTAACACAACAAATCTCCTGAACATTTAACTTATGAACTTCTGAACAAGTGGACATCACACTCGGTGACATGAACATTCCACCTCACTATGGCGCTCCGGGACTTCATAACTTCTGGCTTCAAAAGACTTCACACTAACATACTTTATAACTATCGAATGTCGAACTTCCGAATAGGCGTTCCCTATATCTTTGGGACTTTGGTGCTCTAGGACTTTGAAACTTTGGGCTTCAGAGGATTTCATTTTTGAAAACCACCCCACCCCCAAATTTCCAAATGATGAAATTATGAACACTTTCTAATTTTCAAACACATGTCCCCGAACATGAATGGTCTGGATTGGTTCCAAACTTTGGAACTTCGGGGAACTCTTCTCTCTGCACAACAACAAAAACATTTCCCTGGAGTGTTGAACTGTCGAACCACTTGGGGATCCAATGGCCCACCTTCTCCCAAACGATCTACAATGTAGATTCACTCTAAGACTTCAGAGCTTCGGAGATTTTTCCTCCTTTGTGTGAAACACTTAAAAAAATTTTGAAGCAATGAAGTCTGAAGGACTGGAGGGGTTAACCACTGCGCTTCTTTCCCATATCTCATGACTATGAAGGATTTTGTCCCTTCCTGAAAATATCCTATGACCACTATGTTTTCATGAACTACTACACCTCCTAATCTTTCAAACACATTTAAGGTGTGCTGTCAATGCCCTCTTGGAACTCATGGATGCTCTGAAACTCAAATTCTTGTCCATTTCAACAAAAATTGTCTCTGAAAATTTTACTTCAATTTCCAATTACACAACCCATCCAGGCTCAATGTTGAAAGATGGAGCTCTAATACCATATTGTAACACACCCAACCTTATACCTATTGGGTTATGCCACACATAAAACCTTGCGGAACTTCATAAACTGTAACATCCCCAGACCACCTAGGTCGGGGCCATGCCACTCCATAAAAAAAATAATTCCATCTGTATATATGTATGACTTTAAACAAACAAATGCATTCTTACAATATATAGATTCATGCAGAAATAATAGTAAACATATACATGCAACATACACAGGAAATACCCATAAATATAACATGTGTATAAATACACATCATGTAAATTAACACACATGATTGATACTTATATTTTATATAATACCACCAACTGCGTGCATACCTTCCATGATCCTCCTAGCCTTAGACCACGTTGCTCATAAATTTAAGTAGTGCATCACCCCTAAGCTAGAACTAAACTCCACCAGGGTAAAGGAATTCCTAGCTAAGCTGAGACAAATCAGACAACAAGAAGGATATTGTTCCATGAGCCAAATCAAACTAACCTCCTACAGCCTCCCAATCCCCATATGCATGTCCCACCCTAGAAAGTGTGCCCCTTCTCTACTCAACAGTCCTTCATCTACCCCACTTCCCTTTCAGGGTTTCAACAACAGGTCAGACATGAATTCTCAGAGAACTATAGATGCAGTTGGGATCCCTTGGGAAGTCACTTTCCCAACAATTCTCACCTGGAGATATTTTCTCATGGGCCTGACAACCCGCCTCTTCAATCCACATGATTGAAAAGATGCCTCTTCAAACCCATATCCCTGATAACCCATTTCTTCAGTTTAGTGCTTAAGTCAACCAATTATAGGCTCATGTGAAGGTAGCAACATAAAACATGTATGGAACATGTGATGGAAATAATAGGGATCAGTTAAGGAACAATATTGGCTCAGGTATGGTACAATACTGGCTTAGGTATAGTACAGGTGCGCTACCCATGATAGGGAGGTACTGCATACAAATTTTGGGTTGTAGAGGTTGAACGATGTAGGTCTCAGGGTGAAATGATGATAGACTAGTGAATCTTGAAAATGCAAGGGTTCCTAGGGAGAATCCTCCCCAACAAACTAACTTTCCCCACATATAACTACATGTGCCCTAATTGACACATGGGCCTCCAGGATATCGTTCCTCTCCACTTGTAGATCATTCCCCTTCACACAAGAACTTAGGATAATATGATATTTGTCCTTGCCTTAGTATTTTGGAATAATAATATAATATTCCCTTAGAGATAAGCCCTCTAGCTTAGCCCCTTTTCTAGGATCTTAGCCCCTCTATTTCCCTTCCTAGCGGAGTTTAGTCCCCCATAATGTTTTATCGTGGTCATTCTACACACAATGATGTATTATATTAATGATATGAGTGTTTACATATACAAAAATAGGCTCATTGTCCTTTAGAATATAGGATCTCCAACCTAATCATCACATAAGCCTCCTAGCTTATAATCACTTGGCTCACCAACCTATAAAACATATTTACAATTTCAATTGGGGCTTGGTCTTGGGGTATTATAGAAACTCAATGAAAACAACTCCAAAGCTAAAGGCACCATTGTAAGCAATCTTGATGATTTAGTATTTGTCAAAGTTATGCATTGAAATACAGTTGATGTGGAATTGATCAGACTAGGGTCCTTCTCAGGTTTCCAACAAAAGGTACCATGTAGTCTAGAGCACTGGAATTTTCGTTTCCTCCAAAGATAAGAAGTCTCACCCGAAGCACAACCAAGACACAAGGATAGGAAAGGGAAATGATACTACTTAGGTGGGTTCACAAAACCTTCAAGATTCACCCTGATCTTGCACAAGACTGGATAACTACAGAACATGTATGAGCTCATACATGCAAGAACTGAATATACTTAAGTTTTGAAAATAATTTATACACAGAAAAATCACAAGGACTTATGAAGCATAAAGAAGCACTATAAAGATACAACGAACAATCATAACCACAAAATGATGCAACATATTTCAAAATTTTGGATCCTTCTTTATAAATTATCATCGGATCTTATCATATACAACCCTAGAGATACAAAGTAATTCTCTATTATAGATCTTTGTCTCTAGACCCAGGTCACAGAGCTCTATTTACACAAAACTGTATATAGATTACATTTATAGACACTTTTTCAATCAAAACCCAACCTATCAATAATATCTGATAACGAGAATAAGAACAAGAACAACGCTAACAACCCGAGAAAAACCCTAACCCATTTACAATTGTATACATCTCATATATATAATATGAGTAGGTTCTTATGGCTTTGGGCTCACATGATTTCTTGTTTTGTTTCTACTACTTTTTCCTTGTTGTCATTGCGTTGTGCTCTTCCGCAACCGATTTCTGTTACTTTTCCTTGCTTTGTTCTCCAACTTCTTTATTAGCTTGTGCAACTCATGATAAACCAAAACTAGGACTCTAGTCCTTCTTGCACATATTTCAATCCAAAAATGAAGGGCCCAATAGGCTCCAACCACAATCCTTGACTCTCCCTCGAGTCAAGTACTTGTCTCTTTCACAGCTTCTAGGAGTAGTTGTTTCTTTCCCTTGTCCCCCTCTTCCTCTTTCCTTTCCTCTTTTGATTGTCCTTTCTCTTTCTATGCCTCTTCAAATGAAGGGCCCAACTTTGGGACCAAATCTAAGGCTCACTTCATGACTTCGTTAAAGATATGAAATTTATCCTGCCACTTCCAAGAAAAATGTGAGGTCTCGGCGATGAACTATTGGGTCACATCTCTGATAGATCCCCTGGGATTGGATGCGACGAGAGAGTTCCATTAAGAATATGTTGTAGCATCCACCTGATGCATTTGCATGTATATTGTTTGAATGACAGTTTGAAAGTCATGCAACTCTTTCTTGGCTACGAATTTCCCCTCAAAGAGAGAATTGAAATCATTGTCTGCTTGTTGAATTTGATTGAACTTCTATTATTTCTCCAACGAATACATAGTAGCCGCAACTTCCTCATTCAACAACTGGACTCTAGCACGCACATCCTCGATATTTTGGTTCTGCCTAGTGATGATGCCCATCCAATCGTTGACTTCTATGAATATCTTTTTTCATTCATATGTACACTTGTGTAGTGTTTCTCGAGCATTGTTTCCTTCTAGCACTATTTTCTCCATCTACTCTTGTAGCTTCCGAAGTTGTTTCTCTGCTTCTTGATGACTTTGTTGCAACTATAGTTCCAGATACTCTATGTGAATGGACAACTGTGACCATGATCCTTTGAGTAATTCAATTTGATGCTCGGGCTCTCCTGCATCACTATATTCTAGCAGTTGGGGTGTTGTTGGGCCCCACCAACTCCCCATAATGTTTACAAAATTTAAAGGCCCCCTGTTAGAATTTTTATAATTATAATGAGCTACAGAATCAACCTTTTCAAATAGTTCCATACCTTGTCTTGCTTTGAGACAAACTTAAGACATTCACTATAGTATGAAACATTCATTACAAGAGTATATGTCAAAAGTTAGAAATGAACATAAAAATTTCAATTTAAACAAAAACGTTAATTTTTATCAAATTACTTTTGTTTAAATTATGATTATATGTTCTTTCTTTTGCTCGTTAGCAAATTTGACTGTTTTGAATAATGAGTTCAATACTTCATCAAATAATATCTTGGTTGGTTTCTCATTTTCATGAAATTATTTGGTGATATTAATTAATTAAATTTTTATTTTTTTTTCATTTTGCATCTCATTTCAAAATAATAATAATAAAAGAATTATCTATCATTTGTTTGATTTTGTAAAAAACTAAAATTAATATTTTTTCTCCATTAACTTGAAGCTTCTAGATCATATTTGAAAACAAATTATAAACAATGTTTGTTTATAAGTTATAGTTAGTTCAAATTCATTTTTTATTTTTCTAGATTTTGTTTTATTCACAATTTTTAGGTTATTAATTTTTAGGTTATTAGTTTAGGTTTCATTTTGTTTCACAGGTTTCTATTATCAAATATTTGATACGGATCTAATCATGAATTGATTTTATTATCCAAATACGTTCAAGATGATTGATTCAAAAATAATTTTGGATTGCTATAAATAATTTTATGAGCAACAACAGATAAAATTTGGAAAGGCGTCAAGATTAGACAGATGATTTTGCAGAACTAATTGCAGCCAAACCGTGAGGAATTTGAAGAAACGGTTGAAAACCCAGAACCAAAATGGACCCATTTACCTTTTGCATGGAGATTTTCCCAAAACAATGCACGATTTGAGAGATATTTTGGTCTCTTTTAGAGACAAATTTCAGGTGGCGGAAATTAATAGTGACGCCCAAACTGTTCATTCATTTTATAAATATATGAGAAAGATCAGAACCAAAAGAAGGAATAATTGGAGAGGATCATTTTTATCCTTTCTGTTTTGTATATTATATCTTTTGTAAAATTTTTATTTATTTTCAAATGGAGTAATGGATGGCTAGAATCTTTGGGAGAATGGACGAATATTTTCAAAGAAGAATATGGAATTCCAAGTTGCTTAATGACTTTTGTCCTGTAAGTAAAATGGTTTTATTTTCATTATAATATATTCATATTATTTAAATAATTGATTATGCATTGATTTAAATATCTTTAATCTTTTTTATCAATACATGGTTAATTATTATGATTTATATATTAATTTTTCCAATCTTTAAAGTCTATTATCCAAAACAATTCTTCTAGGACTACAGAATGGACAAGTGATTCAAAAAACTTAATAGAATGGCATATATGCATTTTGGCTTTAGCCTTTTGTTTATAATGTTGTTATTTATGTTTTTTTTTAATCTTGTTACATGTGAAGGTCTGATATCTTTAGATTAAATGATCTGTGATGTGTAGGAGGTTTATTGTTAAGCCCTAATATTCCCTAATATTGGCTCATTACCCCTTAATTGGGGAATATTAGATTAGTAATGCTATTTTATTTATGTCGGCTTTAGGCCATTAGTTGTAATTTAGATTAGTAATGTTATTTTAATTATGTCGGATTTAAGCCATTATTTGTAATTATGCCTCCTAATCTCCTATATATACCAAGGAGACATTTTCATTTTGAATCATCTTGTACTTGAACATTTAAGTGGGGTAAAAGGAGGTTGCCCCCTCAAAGAGGCTTATTATCTGAAATTATCTCTTTTTCAAGGCGTTGATTAATTTTCCTGAGGTTTTTATATGCTATATTGATGTTTGGTTCTTAACATATGGTATCAGAGCTCAAGGTCTTGGGGTTTTGCTGCTACATCTGAGACACCGTGGAATTTTCGTTATAACATTTTTTCTACAATGTTTCATAAGGAACGGCTTGGAGGATATTTATCAGACAGATCAAGGTACGTTGGGTTAAAAATTTAGCTCCTGAGGCATTATACTTTCGGAGATACAGCCTGTACAAGATAGGGTTCTGGAATCATCCTGAAATAATTCATTGCGTAATTTTTTCTATAAATTTTTTTTTGTAAAGTTTCAGACCCTGAACTCCAGAGGCCATTTACAAAAATTGGTAATGTATCTGTGGTAAAAGGTTCCTCTTCTGGGTCATCTTAAATTTGTAGCTACACCCTATGTAAGATAGGGTATCTGACTAGTCCTATTGACTAGTCTTAAGAAGGTGTTCCAGGTAAAACAATAATAACTTCTTCCTAGAGTATCCAAATTGCATGGAACTAGTTACATTGGATCATGGACAGTATTTAGTATTTTGGGTACGAGTTTCATAATTTTATATCAATTATTTTGTGCGGGGCACACTATACAAGTGAAATCTCCTGGAAAGACCAAAAATCGGCAAGTTGTGGGGAAGATACCGTAAATTCCACTTGGCACATCCAATTTTGATCAGACCTGTGGCATTGCAGAGAAGAAATATCATAGAAATACATAAGAGAAAGTTTCATACCCAAAAGGGCCAAAACTTGGGAGATACAACAGAAGAAATATTGTCTAGCAGAANCACCTCAAAATCAAGGTTCAAAAGTGATACTTGGCCAACATGCCACCCAAAAAGGGAACTTCTACACCAAATAAGCCTCCAGAAAATCCTAATTGGACTCTTGATGAAGGTGAAGAAATGCGTAGGGACATAAATGAACTACAAAATAAGATGGGTTCAATGGAAGCTAAGATGGATTCAATGGAAACTAAGATGGATTCGTTGGACACTAATATAGATGGGTTAAAAGGGGAGATCATGGAAGTATTGAAATATTTCATAACAGAGAAGACACCTGAAAGTGAAAATGCATCCCATGAAATTCATGATGTGGACACAAGGAAGGTGAATCAAGAATGGAGAAACTCCAGCTTTGGTTTGAAGACCAACCACGTTCCTAAGATTGACATGAGGAAG
>ML841235.1:25288-40875 GCA_009831015.1 Picea engelmannii | reverse complement strand
CAAAGAGGTAGGGAAAATGGAGGTTACTGTTGATTTATGGGCTGCCTTTGCCTGACTTTCCTACGTTCACAAATATTTATATCCCTTTCAATTACTTCCCAAGAGCGTTCAAGTTCATCATGAGTATTAGCAATTTCTAAAATAATTTTGAATAATGTCAATGCAATGTTGGTTTGGTCATCAAGACTGTTTCCAATATTGGGTTGTCTCGTAACAGGTACTGTCATGGAAAACTCAGTCAAGGAGTATTCAGACAAAACAAAAAAAATGAAAGATAATCGTGAATACAATCAACCAGAGAGATATGGAAGATATCCTCAGTATGGTCGCCAAATAAATGTTGAGAAGAATGTATGAAGAACCTTACTCAAGCATTTTCAGATCTTGTCGGGCTAAGGCAAGATAGTTGAGAATGTCACCCAGGGTTTATAGTGTTAAAATAAGGAAAACAATCACTTAATCCACAAGTATTAAGTATAAGGGACCAAGGCTGGTTTTTTATACATTATATGTAATTGTGTAAAAAGAAATAAAATTAAACAAAAATTACATGAGTTTGTACATGGAGATAAAAGAAAAAAATGAACTAGATCATCAAAATACATATGTGAGACCGAAATCAAGAATCTAATTTTTATATTGATTTCATTCTTAGAAACAAGGTTGAATTCTCTTTACAAACCCTTGTGAGGGAAGGGACCAAAGTTAGATTTAGAAGCCTTTGATGGGCACCATACAAGAAGACTCTGACAACAAAAGAAAACTGAAGCTAAAGATTTGGATCAACTTGCCACAAAATATTGTCACTTGAATCTGCAAGATATTCTTTATCAGTCATGAAATTTAATTCATAAACAAACAAGAACACACAGACTGCCAAAGAGAAATCATACACCTTTAAAACAAGCTGCTGAAAAATATGATTCAGTTTTGAATCTTGTTGCCTTCAATAAGACCTTGCTATCATCAAGAGGGTTAAGCCTTCTAGTAAAATCAAAATGAATGAAAAATGAAAGTATCTCACTAGTGTAAAGCAAACCTTATTGCCAAAGTTCTCCTTCTATTATCTCCTCCTTGTATCTTCATTTGATTGACCTTTTATCTTTCTCAATAAGTTATGGTAGTTCAACTAACTAAGTGTCTAATTAAATAATAACTAAATATGTGGGACCCCTTGTGACTCTCGTTTTCATTTCTTTTAATAATCATCAAACATGAAATATAAAACCCCAAACATTTGATTCAAACATCCTCCTTGTAACTCATGTTCTCACATTTATGATCAAATATTTTAATATCAACAAAATATAACATGACCATATCTAAAAATAACATTATATCCATGTTGTCCAAAAAACTACCTAAATATATGCTTGTTGTCCAAAACATCGTCAAAATAAAAAGATTTTCCTCAATAGAAAATAACATCAATCATCATTAGAAACCGTATTTACTGTGAGAGGCATTTGGCCTCCTTTCACTGTTGCCCTCTTTTGATCTTTCTGTTGCAACTTCAGGCTGATTGGAACCTTGAGGCTGGATTGCGCTGATAACATGAGAACAATCATCTTTGAGATGAAGATGAGAGGACAGAGATTTAGAGCACTTTTTAGATGACTTGAAGGGAGTGACCACTCCTTTTCCTTTATCTTTCTCTGGCTCAGGAGCATCGGTTTTTATCCTCTTACTTGCATGAGAACACTGTACAGGTGAGACAACATCATCAAATTGGGCATTTGTATTTTTTGGTGGTGGAGAAGGGGGCAATGGAAAAGACACAGTAGGCCAACCATGGTGATGGGCTACAGGCTGGTGAAAAATTTATTGCCAACCATCATTGGCATGTGGTTCTAGTTGCATAGACACATGAGGGGGGTTTGAGAAATTTTAACGTGGCTGATAAGGGGGCCTCTTAGGTCGAGGCTGGAGAATCCCATGACCAACTAGGTTGAAGAACCCAACTTGAAAGAGTTGATTTAGTTCATGTGGATCATCATCAAAGTGTGTCGAAAATCGTGGCTTTCTATGGCCTCTTTTCCAATTTGCTCTGCCTCTATTAACACCTCTGTCATTACTGTCTCTGCTAAAGAAACTCATCCTGAGTAAATATTCCAAACATGTTATGAAAAACTCTTAACAATCCATGCATTAATACTCTACCTAAATAAAGTCAAAAGGTTGGATCTATCATTCACCACAAAAGCACTTGTAATTCATCCATCAATACCTTAAAACTCAACAATCAATTGTCATTTCAACAAGGAGTGGTAGAGATATTGGGAAGATGAGGGGATTATAATGTGCGAAAAATGGTAGCATGGATGGAAAACGATCAATGAATATTGTTCAAGAAAATGCATAAGCAACAAAAAATGTATCCATATCCAAACTTCCAACACCAATCATCAACTTGCCTTTTCCTTTAGTTATTAATCCTTCCTCTTTTTCAAAAAGAATTTAGATTCATAATAATAGAACAGGGAATTCTTTAAATGTATTTGGGAAGGCAAGAGGCATATGATGAGCGAAAAGTGAGATAATGAAAGGGAAACAAAAAGCGATTATTGTTCTATTATATGCAATAATATCTATTAAAAAAATGTCATCACCATCAACTGCCAAAACTTTTCTCTGTTAATAATTTAAATCCAAGACACAATAGTTCAAAACCCTAGGAAAGTTCGAAGACTGTCAAACTGTACAACTTATAATTTTTCCTTCCTTTTTTTTATGAGTAGATTTTTTTATAATGGACTATTAACAGAGTCATTCCAACAATTAAAACCAGACTACATCAAGTGTGCGATGGGAGGCTAAGAACACAACATAAGACATCGACCTTTCACTATACAACGATGGTATCACAACCTTCAATACTTGCTGATTAAACAGACTGGGTTCGAAACCCCATGTGAAACTGGTGCTATTTATTTTAACATCATATAACTTCAAAATCGACAAACCCCCATGGATACATAACAAAATAGACATGAATTAACGCAAATAACCAAACTTCCCACTGTCAGGTTAATCACTTATAACATACATCAAGACCAGAGTATGAATCTCTTAATTTCCATACATCAATAAAGGAACTGAGGTCTGGGCAAACACAAAGGTGAAACCTTCACAAAGGGTTTGTAAAAAAACATTTAACCATCTCTTATAACAACAAACTTTCCACAGACCTTTCATGGTGGCCGTAAGGCAAATATATTCCCAAACAATTGAAAATAATTTGAAGGAGCTACAACCTTCTAAATACCGAGTAATATCATTTAAACAATTGTTCTTTTGTTTCACAGAGAAAAAAACCCCTTGATTTTTAATCACCAAAGATGAGTGGAACCAAAAAAACTTGCCATAATTATTTTCCAACAGTCATAACACATAAGCAACATTCATTCTGGGCTCAACACAGTCACATAACCAAACAACAAGGAATTTCGACCATTAATCAACTTGAAACATTTTAAATGCCAACATGGAGCACTTCCACTTAAATGTAATTTGCACAGTTAATTCCCACATACATTCGTTTAAACTTCGAAAAACAAACACAGTCCGTAAGCAAATCTAAGAGCCAACATCATGATTTTATTCTGAGCAGAGATATATTTCATGAATGGAGAGGTAAGAGCCATCATACCTGTACAGAGAATGCTAAAAAACCAACAATCATGATTATTCTTTCCAAGGCCGAGCAAAATGGAGGCAGCCCCAACCAAAGCAACCAACACAAATGTGAACCAAGTGAGGGTGGCGACCTTGAGGTAGGGTTAGAGAGACATGCAGTAATTTCATGTCATTTCTCACATTAACTCCATCAACCATAGCCAAGTATGAGCGCACCCAATACATCCAACGCATAGTCCACTAAGTGTGCCACATAACATTTCAATCCAAAAATTGAATTTGCCACCTTCCATTAACCCATATGCATAATTTAACACTTAGCACCAAATACATCTTATGTCACACATTCTTTGCTAGGGAAGGATTGCCACCTTATAAAACTTAGAAATTGTCCATGATAATAACAATAATATCATAAGTTCCATATGCCATAACTATATATGACCCATGCTTGGAGTTTGAATCATCAAGTCAAAATACATGTGTACCAACAATAAACCAATATGCTCATTAAAACAACTTTTTTCCCCTTTCCTTTTTAAATTAAATTAAATCTCAAATACACCATCATTCATTATTTCACACGAAAGAATTTCAAACCGTAGAGTCATATTTGCAAGGTAGTCATGAGCGCAATCAAATAAAAGCATCTTTCATCATTATTCACATGACGGGGTCCCACCTATTTAGTATATTATTAAATATATATAAGTAATAAAGCATTGCAACCCATTTTCATGTAGAGACTCCATGTTGCGATTTTCGACGTCAACAAAGGGAAGGCCATCAAAGCTAGATTCATGGAGTGTGGCAAAAATTGCTATAACAAGCACCCGAAGTCTCTAAAACGAACCTTGTTGACCTTCCCCAAATGAAAGGTTTGCAAGTAATAAAACGAGGTCTTAAGGTTGATTCACACCAAAGGGTTGTGGGTATTAGGGAAAGGCTTGTTAGCATTCTTCCGATCCTTATCAAGCAAGCAATCCAAGGATTTTGTGGGTCCAACCATTTGCCACCTAAAACGACACAAGCTCACATGTTAGAATAGTTACTTGAATTCACACCTAGCAAAGCAATTTGTAAATAACTCCATGCTCAAACTATTCCTTGAAACATCTTAGGGCATCATAACTTACTCCATTGTCAACTTTTGAAATGAGACCAAAACCCATTACATACTAAGAGTGATTGGAGACTAAGTGACTTACTCAACTACTTTAAACTAGTAATACTTTTTGCATTGTCTAGTCTTGGGCTTTGAAAATTTATGTCATCGTCCATGATAAATAATGCTATAATGTTAATATGCAATTCGAATGAGCTATAAATTCATACATGTGAACATTAATTGAATTCCAATGGGTCCGATCACATCACATCTTGTGTTACTCGTCATTCAAATGGTCATGACAATGTGGTGTCATCCTCCTAGTGATGTAATGGGGTCCAAAGGCTCATTGGAGTTAATAATATGGTGGTCATTTAATGTAATGTCGATTAGATATATTATGTTAGTTATTATTAAATAAGGTCCATTAGGTAGTTGTCATGCAATAAATGTAATATGGTCCATTCATTAATGTAGAGGATAATAGTGATTAGGGATAGGATTTTTCTATATAACTATAAATAAGTATAGAGTCTTCCTTATGGGATATGTTAAGTATTGTTATTTTATTGAAGCACTGGTCATGCGAAGGTTGCCCCCTCGAAGAGGCAAGTGAACATGATTTTTTCTTACCATAAAAGGACTAATGTATGGTGTTTCCCACCTCATGAGTTTTATGGTTTAATGAAGTAAAGGGGATTGTCTATATTTTCTAGAATATATGGTTTGTGATCAATTTATGTGCTAAGGATCATAAGAAAGTGGTCTCAGAGCACTTGCTTGGGTAAAAGGGGAAATAATTCCCATTTATTTTTCCTTTTTCTTTTTTCACGATGAGAAATTGGGCCGCAACACTTGGATACATTTTTGAAGCTTTCTAGGAAAAATCTAAAGAAACAAATTGTTGATCTTGAATTATCTAAAAAAAATGTGATTTAAAAAAATCACTCAAATTAGAGTATGAAAAGGGAAGATACTAGTGATTTTAGGTTTTTTGGTTATGGTTGTGACTTTATTCCCAGTATTGCATGACAAATAACTTTTGACAAGGTGCATAGATTGAATCCAGACCAAAGCCAAGTGAAAGAGCACTTCAATAACTCAATTTGACATATTATATGATATTCTTCTAACTCCTATTGAGGAAGTTACAAACATTTTCAATCACCATCTCAAAACCCTAGTAGAATCAAAGAATTGCAATGATGAAACATGGAGGAAGGGGTGAAAATGTTGAAAAACATCAAGGAGGAAGGGACCCACTTGATGGAGGATGTGATCTAAAATTGTAACTAAAGGTTGGAACTTTCTAAGGAATAATTTGTCATATTTCACATTGAAAGCAAATGTACCAAAGTATATGACAAAACCATATCTACTTGGTGTGATTTAGAGGAGGTTTGTGATAAATGGTTTATAGATATTTTTCACTTAATATGCGAAGACAACTACTTTCAACTTCTCTTTGTTGAACCTACTCCTCTAGATGAAGCCAAAATCATTAAGGACAATCAATCACGAGCAAGGTGTGATTAATTTTTTTAAGTTTAAATCTTCTTAAATGGCGGTGTTCCTTTAAGATCCACAACCAATTTTTTGTAGCTATTTTGTGGATACACATGAAACAATGAGCATTTAGTGCACTAGACTCAACCGTTTTTCAACTTCATGTGTCAATGGTTAGGTGTCAATGTGAGCACCTATACATGGGACCCTGGCTTATGGATGAGCTCCTTATGGACACACTTTTTGGACTACTTTACTTTCAACATTGATGACAACACATGTATATGGGACCCTAACTTATCGATGCATCTTATAAATGTAAGTATTGAGGGCAACACTTCTCAAAGGATTGAGTCCTCCTTGTGGAATATGTCAAGTTTTGTTATTGTATTAGAGCATTGCTCATGTGGAGGTTGCCTTCTCCAAATCAAGTGAATGGGAGTTTATCCTTTAATAAAATGATTATTGTATGGAGTTTCCTTACCTTAATGGTTTTATGATTTAGCAAAGTAAAGGAATTTCTATCTTTTTTGAAATATATGGTTTGTGATCATTTTATGTGCTAAGGATCATAACAAAAAGTGGGTCCCATTCTCTTTGCAATTCATAGCTTACCTAAAAAAATATGTACCTTAGCCACTACAAGTGCAAGTGCCTTAGCACTTGACACTCATGGTATCACTAATTAACATGTGAGGGACATGCAGGTTCAAATATCCGAGGGGAAACAACAACAAGGGTTCCACTCTTACATCCATGTCGGGTTTTCAAACTCACCGTACACACATATTTCTTGACGATCGTGAGTGTGAATCCTTTTATTTAGGGTTCATGACATCTAGACTAAAGTCCAACCAATGATCACAAGGAAGACTGTGAAAAGTGAAGACTTTGATAAACCTATTCAAGAAAAACAATGCTTACAAAATCTTAAAACAGAAAGAAACAATGGAACATTCACACAAAGTATACGCAACATTTACCGTGGAAACCCTTAACCGAGAAAACCAACCTAACTCAAAGCCACACCTATGCATCTCATTGTATTAACTTAACCATTCACAATACAATATTTAGGTATTTTGTAGCTTCAATTAACACTAATTCATTAACTCAGATTCGATTACAACCCTGATCCCTTAATCAGGATTAAATTATAATGGGCCAAAAACAAACCCTCACCCAAACCCGAAGATGGGGAGCCAACTGCCCCCCCATGCCCCTCACACCCCCACCAGGGTGTGGCTAAGTCTCCTTGCAAATAATACAATGCATATTCAACAAAAAAAAGGTGTGAGAGATTTATATAATAGACGGTCGCTCGCCTAAATACAAAAGGGAAGCTTCTCTCACTGAGGTGAGAGAGACTTGGGTTAAGACCTGTGACGAGGGTCCATGTTGTGGATGCAAATATTTGTTAGCATGTGAATGAGAGATATTTTCTAATCAACTATGTGAACCAGAGGAATGCTTGGACCATATAACTCACAACAATAAGAACAAAGAGATGGGATTTCGTTACTTGCTTTTATCTCATGTTGCAACATCAAAGGGATATGCCCTCACTTGGAAAAATATGGCTTGTTAAGAAATTAACTCGAATCCTCCACTTTTTTTTTTCATTCTTTGTGATGTGATCTTGTTTACAAAGGTGAACCTCACATGATCCAAGTGTATGACTCAATCTTTACTAGCAGACTAGGGTGAGTGATGACAAAAATACATTAATATATGAAGAAAGAAATAAGCTCAAGCATGAACCCTACAAACTATCATTGTGAGAAATTGTCAATTAATAACACTAAGCCCCTATGATTAACACCATCAACTCTTAAGATAAATCAAGGGAGATACAAGCTCAAATAAGTTTAAAGGGGACCCATCTGCACGTATGGGCATGTTGTGAGCTCAACACATGGTGACACACTGAGCGACAATAAACTATAGATACTATGATGAAAATAAGGCAATTGAAAGACAAGAGAGTGACTTGCTTGCTAACCTCAAAGGAGTTTGTGCAAGACATGAGTATACAAAGAGCTCATTGGATTTATTTGAATCTAGAAAAATGTCCCTTTACTCCACCAACTTCTCCTATGACGAAAACATGTGTGTTTGAAACAAGGGACTTATCAACTTTACGTAGGTTTTCAACTTCGATCCAAAGGGTTTATAAATTTATAAAATGGGTTATAATATTTCTCAGGTAAAACTAGAAGATCCACTCAAGTGTTGATATGATGTCAATGCGTAACCATAGCCCTGGTAGATTCATCACAATGTTACAAATAATGCTCTACTGCTAGTAAAGTGTCCATGCCCCCAATAAAGGTTGTATGCATGTTCCTCAATGCATGTCTTCCTTTCCTCTTTTGGTGTTTCACTCTTCTAGTTTCTTCCTTTTTTTGTAATTGTGTGAGTTTCTAATGACATAGCAAGGAAGCAATGATTTTGAAAATCATATTAGAGAAGGGTGTCACCTCATATTGGGGATTAAAAAAGGCATATCAAGGATAAAGCACCAATATACATTTTTACCCTAGATCTTTCACCTATACCATTGCTAAGGTTACTCCGTGTGTAAGATAGATGCCTCTCAAGGGTTGCTAGAAAGCTTAGGTTATGCTTATACTCTTGCAAGAAACATGTCAATGCCCACCTCTACATTTTCCCATGTTTGTACTTGTCCAAGGAGGATGGTGAACAAGAGTTTGAGGTGCTTCACCACACTCTATTGAAAGACATAAACAAAGTAAGGAGAACTACTTACAACATAGGCAAGCACAAGAGCTATCAACAACTAAGTAAGGAAAAAAACAAAACAAGAAAAGACCTATCTATTGTGTACATGTTAACTGACTCTTGCAAACTAGATCGATGGAAGTATTGCTTTAGAGGTAAGAGATTTGTAAGAAGAGGGAACTCAACCACCCCTAAATGTCAAAGGTGGTAAGTATTCTAATTGATCTTCTTTGCGATTTGACAAAGATCCATCTGTGACACACCAATGCTAGACTTATTTTTGTTTTAGATACATCAAACCTTACAAATTTGGACCTGGAAAATTATATGGCTCGATGACCTTTCTTAGATGGTTTGTGATGCTTTAATACTATATGATGATTACACTATGTGATTAATGAGTTATGGGCATTTTTTTTTTGTATTCATCAGTTTAGAAATATGTCCTACATATCGAAGAACTTTTCGAGACTAACTACTTGTTTAAGAACCATGTTGGAATGCAATTGGGTCATTTCATCATTGTACTCTGCAATGCATTTAGCATGTTCTTCATCATCAATTAAACATAACCTTTAAACATCTTTGAATTAGTAAGGAAATGGATCCTATGTTGTTAATCCTTGAAAAAATATTAGTTTTCCTTATTCTCAAGGATGGAGGGCCTAAAGGCCGACTGAACTAAGAATTTGTTTAACGGGTCTTTTGAAGGGGGTAGAGATGTTGTTGAATTGGTTAATGAATCTGCCTTCATGTTGTGAGCCCAAGGTATAGATTAGAGATTAAAGGACTAAAAATTATTAATCAAGTCAAGCACCCTTTCCCTATACTTCACTGAGTGTAGAGAATTAAGTGACACTTAACTCTCACTTGTTTAACCACTACTTCAGAATTGCCAAATACCTACAAATCTTGAACATTCAAATATTATGCCAGATCGATAACAAAGGGGTCGAATTTTGTTACTTGTTTTTAAATCATGTTGCAATATCAAGGGTTATGCCCTCACTTGGACAAATATCGTTTGTTAAGGAATGGACACAAATCCTTCACCTTTCCTTTCATTCTTTGTGATGTGATATTGTTTGCAAAGGTGCACCTCATAGAATCCAAGTGTACAACTCGAGTTTTGCTAGCAAACCAGGGTGACTAATGATGAAAATACTTTTCTAATTAAAGAAAGAAGGTCAAGCACTAATCTTATGAACCATCACTATGAGAAATTGTTAATTGATAAAATTAAGCCCATATGATCAACACCATCAACTTCTAAGGTAAACTTGGGGAGCTACAAGCACAATTTTTTTTAAAGGGGGGCTCATCTATGCATATGGGCATGTTGCAGGGTCAACAATACCTCAATAGTAGCGATATTGTCTGCAATAGTTATTTCAAGTTGGGTCTTGAAATATGTTTGCAGGCTTCGTAACATGAACTCAAGCTTCTCACCAATGAAGCTGCTATCAAACTTAGGGATCTAGACCTTCTCTTCCCACTGGAAATAAATCGATGGTACTTGGTTTGGTAGTGTTAAGAAATAGAGCATAAGCAAATGAAACAAAGAATTTGGTTGAAAAGGATTTAATCCATATTCAACACTTGTATTGATCCCATGATATCGATTTATAGTACAAGGATTTTACCACTTCTAGATTTAGCTCTCACTAACAACTCATAAGTGGATAATGACAACTCCTCATCGCTAGATAAGGATGACAACTCATAAGAATGTGGTCTTGGACTTTGTGATCGTCTAGAGACTCACATTCAACAAGAACTAGTGCATAAATTGGTATCATCTTCAAATCTTCAATTCAAATAATTTTAAAAGACTATTGATTTTGCCATGAATCAATGTTCCATGAAGATGAGAGGAATATTTTTCTGATAAATGATTTGTCTTCCCACAATGAAGACAAGGATGGAGATCAAAACACTAATTCTCCATGTGCCCAACTCTATGACAATGTTGGCACTCAAGTTTTTCTTCAAAATGTTGATCATTAACTGTATTATTGACCTCATTAACTTTTGCAGTGATAATTTCTAAAGTCTTAAAAAAATTATCAATAAATCTTGCACTCACAAACTGAACTGGTTTGGAGTAATCTAGGATATGAAAGATATTTCCTTTTCCATATCCTAAGCCATGTTGATTTTTGTTGAATAACAATTCTTCCCAGGGCTATCAATCTATGAGAAAGAGGTGAAATCATCCACTCCTCCTCCAAAGGGGTTCTAGATCGATCCTCATTGGCTCCCCATAAATCCATTTTATTAAACATATAGTTGGTATTATACTCAGAAACAAAGATCTATAGAAACCCTTTGAGGAAAATTGTAAAGATGACAAATTGATGGCCTTGGCCTCCAAAAATCTAGAGGCCATGACCCAATTGAATGTAGATGTCAACAATGGAGAAAAAAAAACCGTCAATGCTTCCATAATATTTTTTCAGTCTTCAATCATGGTTACGGGACCATAAGATCCAATTGATCCCTCGATACGTTGAAATTGAGTTGTTCAAATAGTCATTGCGGAGACAAAATGCTAGATATTGTTCATCCAATGATATGTGAATTCCCACTCCAAAGGAGCCCATGCCCACATCAGAATTGGTACGCACCCCACCTTCCTCACTAAGAATGTATATGTTTTTTAAAATCAATGGTTTTTATTTATATTAATACTTGAGCAACAATATAAGAAAAAGTTAAGTGGGCCTTGTGTGATTGGGTACTATTGTTTTCTTATTATATGTGGGCTACGATCATGTAATTATAATTTTCCCTTATTTGAAAGTAAGAAGGGCAACTTGGGAGTACACCTTGTGTGAAGGTGATATTGGCTAAAGAGAAAAACATTGGGATTTAGTGGATAATGATGTTAGGTGCACAATGTTCTAAATTGAGACATGAAAACCATTGAATGTTTCTCCTTAGATGTGGCCATTATCATTTCCATAAGGATATCATAATAAAATCATATTTTTATTTTGCTCATTGTCTTAGATCTGTCATGAAATTAGAATAAGGGGGTCTAAGGACATTTGTGTTTGTGGATGGTGGATATTTTATTGGATGCTTATGATGTTTTATGTCTAGTTGTGACACTTAAAACACAATTGCAATTTGTCATTTAAACACCACACACACGAAGTAACAAGGCGTGCAAATCTTGTTCTTTCAAAGCACGTAACAAGAGGACTAAAAGTTGTTTATCCCTCAAATCTTCATTGAGAATTGTTAAAAATTAAAATATGCTTCAATTGATCCACATTATTACATTATGGTGTCTTTTCAGGTCAATAGTTTGTTGTCTCATTGAAATTGAAGCACAAGGTTAAGGTTGAACCAAGTCATTGATTTGTTCAAAAAGAGGAGTTATAAGAAGACTTGATTTAAAAGAACCTACCTGAAATTTGAATAAGAAGGTAAAGAGAATCATCAAAATAAATCATTGTAAAAATCACAAGTTGGGGTGAATTCTCAATAGTATCTGACACACTTAGTGTGACAACAATAAAATGAGTGTGATATAAAAGAAACAAGTACAAGCGAGTGTGGCAAGTGCAAAATCACAAATGGGTAAAGGAGGAAAGATTTACAAAACACCAATCAAGAAATCAAGGAATTACATGTAAATTGATATGAAGGGTCAATTGGTTGAAGAACTTGAGCTAAAATTGATTTAAAAGAAACCAATTGAGAGCATGGTTGATGCCACATGTGCCAAAAATGACTTACTACAAATGATGGATGTTAATTGTGCAACAAATGAATTCATACAAAAGGTTGATGCAACTTGTGACACAAAATACCTAATGCCAATGGTTGATGCTACTCGTAATACACATGACTTAATGATTCCCTTCCAAGTTATGAGATGAAATTGATAAAGGAAAGTCTTGTTGAAATGAGTCACAAGCAGAAGCACAAAGTGATAGTAGTAGCAACAAATGTAAATTTGAAGATACAAAAGAATAACATCAAGAATTATAGAATGATATTTCCAAGATGATTGTCGGGCCTTGGGAAGAATTGTTATTCAACAAAAATCGAAATGGATTAGAATATAATAAAGACAACAACTTTCATATCCCATATTCATCCAAACCAATTCAGTTTGTGAGTGCATGATTTCTTGATACATATTTTAAGACTTTAGAAATTATTACTACATAAGTTAATGAGGTCAATGATACACTTGATGATAAACATATTGAATAAAAACTCAAGTGCCAACATTATCATAGACTTGGTCACATGGATAATCAGTGTTTTGATCTCCATCCTTGTCTTCATTGTGGGAAGACAAATCATCTCTCAGAAAATTGTTGAAAGAAGGATAAAAAGAAAACAATGAATTATGGTTTGATAAGTTATTGGTGATGGAATCAACAAGTCAATAAGTTACATAAGTCTTATCGTCTGGTTCAAACACATGTAAAGACACATTTGCATGGAGAAATGGAAAAAGAAAAAGGATTCCAAACAACTATTCTAGATGATAATTTTGGGCATGATTACAACCCTATTCTACATAGCTTTTGAATTCAACCACGAGTCAAAGATGGTTTTCTCTACACCTCGAGGGGGGGAGTATATTGATAAACCAATAAGATACTCTCCTACACCTTCAAGGGGGGAGTACATTGATGAAATAAACATGGTTAGTGGTCAACCAAAACCACCACAGACGTTGATCAAAATGGTTAGTGGTCAACCGACAAAATCACCAAATACAATTGAAGAATAGAAGAATCCAAAAGATCAAGCTTGGATCACTTCAACAATCTTCTCTCCTTGCACCTAATGGGGGGGATATATGATGATATCCAAGCTTCAAGTTTCAAAGTCCTATCAATCAAAACTCAGTCAACATTTGGGAATTCTAACATAGCAACTGGTCTCCTCAACATGCTATCTACAATCAAATCAACTATTCATTAGGATGTTTTCCAGGCCAGGTATGGGCAGAAATAAGTAACTCCACACTTGCATTATTTCATTAATGTGAGTCATAAATAAATACATTGAGGAGATGACTCTTGGTTTCATCTTCCAAGAGGTCCAAATGACTCTTTGTATTTAGCTACAACTCTTCATATACTATTTATAATAATATTTACAAAATACCATAATCACGAGGATTAGGTATCCAACATTCCCCGCTTAATCCGAAGGGGTGTTTGTGAGTCCATACATCATTTGAACTTTTCAAATTCTTCTCTTTAAAGCGCTTATTTTACTGTCTTCTCCTCTAGAAGAATCATGTGATTGATTATTCCCTTTCTGAGCAAGTCCCACGGTCTCTCTAGTGAGCTGAATTGATTTCTTTCCAAAGACTTTCTCATGTTCTGCAATTATCTCCACGAAATTGTCAAATGTGATGTACTTATTTTGACCACTAGCTTGTAGGGACACAAGGTAGTAATAATATGTAGGATAGAGAGCCTTAATGAAGGTTATGAGTGGAATGTCTATCTTCATTCCAGTGGCATCAATTTTTTATGTTTGTAGCATCAGACAGGTACTTCCTCACAGGTCTAAGTGTCTAGACACGTGAAAGTCGTTCAAAGCTTTCTACCTTGATACTTACTTTAGTTAAATGAATTATTAACATAAAGTGTTTTTATTAATTAGTTTTGTTTATTTAATGAGATGATAAAAGATATTAGCATTAGTGAATTAAATCTTATCCATTGATCTCAAGTGAGGTGAGATGTAATCTCAATCGTCAATCACTTTGGAGATTAGGGTTAGGTCATAACTCAAGATTATAAAAGCAAGGCTAGGGTAAGGGAGGAAGCTTGGTTGTTTTGACACAGAGAGTAGAGAAGTACTTTTGCTCAAGGAGATCTCGGATATGTGGAAAAGGACTTTCATCTAGAGATCAGTACAGGTCAGGGAGAAGAGAGAACAGATGCAGCTGCAAGTGGGTTTCAACAGATTGGAGCTATAGTAACAAGGTTGTGTCGTACGAAATTTGTTGTAATGTATTTGTGCACGTGTATGTGGGTTTCGGTGGAGACATGTGTGTATATGTGGGTTTGATCCAGGTGGATATCGGTGGCCACCCACCTTCTCCAACTGGCCCAAAACATGTTTCTGGCAATTTTGGTAATTTACTATTTTTAGCAGTTTTTAACTTCCGGGGCCATTTTGAGGCCTTAAACAATGTTTTTTGGGAAAACGGTGGAGCAACATGGATCGTAGATCAATGTTGCTCCGGCCAAAAGTTGTATTTCTCGGATAGGTCTTTCCAACGAGCTATCATACGCCTAAAACGGAGATCGTATGCAAAAGTTACGACCCCGGGAAGTTGATGCACCAACTTACCCAAACGGGGCCCACATGACTTTTGGCGCTTCATCTCCTAGGGTTAGGTTTTTGGATGTCTAGGACTTTTGGCATTCCTGTCATTTGTAAAAAGGCCTTCCGAGCCTCACGGTAATCATCTTCTTGCGAATGCGAGTAGCCGTCACATCTCTTCTCAGAGATAAGCTGCCACCATTCTAGCGAGTCTTTCACTCTGTATTTTTACAGTCTCTGTACATTTCTTTCATTAATAGAAATCGTGTATTACTGTATC
>ML841235.1:0-22085 GCA_009831015.1 Picea engelmannii | reverse complement strand
AGAAATCGTGTATTACTGTATCTCTGTGTTTATGGTTGCATCTCTGATATATTTCTGGTATATTACTGGATATACGCGATTTCTCTGTGCATTTCATTATTATATCTCCGCTCTCATTTCGTGCCGAAAATAATCCGGATCAGGGTTTGATTAAGGAAAGGTGTGTACATCTCGAAAAGCGTGAAAGTTTGGGGTCGTACATCAGGCTAGGAGTTGCTAGGGTTTGCATGTACTGTCTAAAGTTTTATGTATTTCTCGGTGGACCATTTTCCCAACTACGGGAGCCCTTTAAGCTCTAAAGTTATTTGAATGATAAGCTTAGTTGATGGGAAGAATATCTTTGTGTCTTGTGTATGACATTTTGGTTTCCATTATTGCTTTTGCGCTATCCATTTCAGTTGATTATTCCAACAATATATTTTTTTTTGTGAGCTACTAATTTGATTTACAACGAGGAAATCACTAGTAAACAATATACCTAGGTGTCGGGATTGGAAAAGCAACATCATATTAGAACACACACTCTGAAAGGAAACCATATTTCAGATCTACAACAGATGACCACAAATATATCATATTTACAAGGAGATCTCAGTAGATCTATAAACAGCAGTAAAAAATCAAGGGTTGGATTTCAGGGAAACAATGGTATTGAAGAAGAACTAGGGTTTGTAGTCATATGCAGTTGTACATGGGTTGCAGAAGGAAATGTCGTGTACATACATAGGTTTCATTAGAAAAAGGCACGTACATATGCAAGTTGCAGTGGTGACAGTCGTGTACAAGTTCATATAGGTCAGTACAGGGACAATTGCAGAAACATGTTATTTTCAGGGAAGATTATCAAATCTAAAGGATGGAGGCAACAAGTCTGAGAGTTGAAGATGGATTGCATGGAGCATCCAACTTCTTATCTTGGAAACCAATAGTTACTTTGTCTTTGAAGGAATATGACTTATGGGAGATAGTGGACAAAGTAATTGTTCCATCGACAGATCGAAAAGATTTGGTAGTGCACCAGAAGAACGAGATCAAATCCCAACGAGTAATCTTGTATTCGGTGAAGGATCATCTAATTCCTCACTTATCCATGAAGAATATGTCCAAGGAGATGTTTGATGCCTTGGTAGAATTATTCCAAAGCAATAACATGAATAAGAAGATGGTCTTTAGAAATAAAATCAGATATGTGGAGATTTCTAGATTTGAAAATGTTACCAGTGATTTCACGAGGATCACTCAGGTACGTGATCAACTTCCAGCTATAAGGGAGAAATTGGATGACATAGAGCTCGTTAATGTGGCATTGAATGGTTTTCCCAAGCCTTGGGAACTATTTTTCAAGGGAATTTGTGCTCGAGAAAAACTCCTAGATTAGGAAAGGCTTTGGGATGATTGCATCCAAGAAGAGACTCGGGGAGAGTCTAAAGGCAACAAGTAGAGAAGTAGTGATGAGAACTTTGCCCTTGTCAGTAAGACAAAGAAAGACAAAGGAAAGGGTTCCAACAAGAAGGGTAAAAATGATGGAGGAACATCACAACTGAGGAAGAAGAAGAACTTGAGTAAAATAAAGTGCTTCTCATGTCATAAGAATGGACATTATGCATCTCAATGTCTAGAGAAAAAGGGAAGAGGAAAGATGCAGACAACAACATTAGCAGAGACACAACTAGATGAGTTTGCAACAAAGTTTGAGAAGGATTTATCACTAGTTTCGTGTCTTTATAGTAGCACAACCATCATGAGTGTGTGGTACTTGGACAATGGAACATCTTGTCATATGACAGAGGCACGTGAGCTATTCAACAGTCTAATGGAGGACTTTGAGTTCCATGTGGAGCTTGGCAATGATGCCAAGTATGCAGTGAAGAGTGACAAGATTATTTTGTTCCAGCTTGAGTTAGAAGGTTCGTTTGATGCCTAGGATGTGTTTTATGTACCAAGACTGAAGAAGAACTTGCTTTCATTCTCAGTCATGGAGGAAATGAGTTTTCTTGTTACTTTTCATAGAGGGCAGGTACTCATATGTCTAGAAAAAGATAACTCAGGCACAACAATGGTCATTAGGGTTAGAGAGGGCACTTTATGCATGTTGTAGGGAAACCTTGTTCAGGATTTGGTACAAGACAATGATAACCTACATGAGCTATGACATAGGAGGTTGGGACACCTGCACTACAGGGTGTTGTCGATTCTGAGGGATATTTTTACAGGTATTCCAGAGTTCAGTGTTGAGCAACAAGGTGTGTGCAGAGGGTGTGCACTTGGCAAGAATGCCAAGGTTGTTTTTCCAAGCAATGAGAGTAGGTCCAAGGGGATTTTGCATCTTATACATTCAGATGTGAGTGGGTCGATGTCAGTAGCATTAGTGCAAGGAGCATCGTACTATGTGACGTTCCTTGTTGACTTTTCCAAAAAAACCTAGATCTTCTTTATGAAGACCAAGGATGAGGTCTTCAATTGGTTTCGGGAGTTCAAGGCTCAAGTAGGGAACCAGACAGGGAAGGATTTATGCAAGGAGGTATGGATCAAAAGGGAATTGACAGTCTTATACAACTCTCAGCAGAATAGGGTTTTGGAGAGAAAGAAACGATCCATCATCGGTTCTGCTAGCGATATGAGACATGACCAGGAGTTTCCTATGTTTCTTTGGGTAGAGGCATGTAACATGACAATATATGTGCAAAACAAGAGTACTCATAGGATATTGGGGGACAAGACTTTGAAGGAGGCATTCTCAGGAGTGAAGCTAGAGATAAGACATTTGATGATCTTTGGTTGTCCAATATACATCCATGTGCCTATGGAGAAGCTGACGAAGTTGGAGCCTTCAAGACAGAAGGGTATATTTGTGGGGTACAATGACTCAAAGGTTTCCATTATCTTCATACCAGTGCGGCGAAAGAAATTTGTGATCAGAGATGTTAAATTTGAGGAGAACTTGGCATCTAGGAAATCTCAGGAGTCATCAACAATGACATAGGACGAGGAGGAACAAGCTCCAAAGGATGAGCGGTGCTCAACAACTTCCAGTTCAGGGAGTCAGACTTCAGGTGGGGAGGAGGAGTTAGCCCCTTCCATTTCCGTCAAGAGATCCAAGTGGCTATTGCAGACATTGAGGGATGTTGGTGAGGCTCCTAGAAGTGCAATCAAGGAGAGCAAGCCTCCGAGGAAGTTTTTGAACTATATGGCACTTATGAGTAACATCATTGATGTTGAGCCTTCCAGTTTTGAGGAAGAAACAGATCAACAAGTTTGGTGGGATGTCATGGTGGAGGAGTACACCTTTATCATGAGGAATGACGTTTGGGACATAGTGTTGAGACCGGAGGGGAAGTCAATTGTGAGTTCCAGGTGGATCTTCAAGATCAAGCATGTTGCAGATGGTAGCATCGAGAAGTTCAAGGCGTGATTCATGGCGAGGGGATTATCCTAGAGAAAGGGAGTGGACTACGAGGATACATTTGCTCCAGTCTCCAGGTATGCTCCTATTCGATTTGTTATTTCTATTGCTTCAACTATGAGGTGGACAAATCACTAGATGGATGTGAAGATAACTTTCCTCAGCGAGATCATTGAGGAAGAAGTATATATAGAGCAACCTCAAGGATTTGAGGTACATGGGAGGGAGTCTCATGTGTGCAGGCTTAAGAAAGCCTTGTATATATTCAAACATGCACTTGATGCATGGTATTCTGTAATGATCCCAAGCCAAAATTTTCGCTTGGAATCACTAACTACCACTGATTTGTTGATGTGCAGGTGTTTATTGAGTTATTAAGTGCAGACAAGATTCATCCAACACATGAAGATCACAATACATTCAAGATATAGAAGCACAAGCAAAGATCTGACATTTTTATTATGAGAGATGTAGGATCAATACAATAGTTGGCCGATCTGGCATAAACCTCAGATGGTCGTACAAACAATAGATATGAGCTGCTACAAAATGCTCTCGTCAATACAAAAGAAGCCTCAAAAATATGGATAAGTAATGAAGACTAGTACCAAGCAGATCTAAATGCCAAACCCTCCAGCTGAAGAGTGCCACGCTCCAAGTGAAGACTAAAGCCTTCAATAATTTGGCCCTGATGGAAGAATACTCCAAATGAGCCCAAACTCGGTCAGGTAATAGATCAGGGCAGTGGGATCCTCCTCCTGAAGTTTCAAGCCCAACGTCCAAGGCCAACCTCTCCAACTGTTGAATCTTCTAAGGGAGTTGCGCCCCCTTGAATAGCTGAAACCCTAGGCAAATCGTCCCTGAAGAAATACACCTCCAATTGACGTGAAACTCTCCAAGAATATAGATCGAGCTATGAGAATCCCGTGGAAGAAGTTTCAGACCAAGATCTCAAGCAAATCTCTCTAGATCTGGGAATTACAGAAAAGTGGGACATCCTCCTATCCTCCAAATCATCCCAAGTTGTTGTTGAAGATTGAGTGGTGATAACTCCTTAAGAAAACCCTCAGAATGATGATGGAGCACCTACAAATAAAACCCAACTGATGAAATGCCCAACGTTCCTTCTGATTGGCTAGATCGAACCCTCCTCAATGGTATGGTGTGCCCTTGCTGGAAACTCCCCAACAGTACGACCCTGCTATCTTCTGAAGCTCTAGAAGGAGATATGTTGAGAGTAGAATGGTGTGGAGGAATCTTTCATCCCCGAGACCAAGCTGTGGAAAAAGGTGAGTGGATATTTCACCATTGAGTTGTTCACAAGGGTTTGTACAACAAAACCCCCAAACTGAATGCTCAAGAGCAATAATAAGCAATATACCAAAATTAGAATGACTAATAGGTGTGCCCCAACCTCTTACTTATACTTTTGCTTCTAATTCTATGTTGAGTTAGGTTAACTCCCAGGGTTAATCTTGTATTCTTCTGTTGAGTTATCTTTTACTCCTTTATCCCTTTCCTTCCTTAAGTCAACTTAAAAATATAACTTTAGCCTCATTGACTTCCCCCCTCAGTGTGAGACTATGACCTAGTGGGGGTGCTCAGGCCATTGAGTCTCCTCATCACCTCTCTAAGAGGTGGGGGACATTACAGTCTCCCCTGCTTGAAATTGCTTGACCGCAAGCAATTCCAAGCCTGCTTCTCTTACCACTTGCTCTTGCTCCCAAGTGGCATCCTCAATGGGTAAATCCTTCCACCTGATCAGGTACTCCTTGATGCTTCGGTTTCTAAGCCTCTTCTCTCAGACTTCTAGTACCTCCTCCAGAATCAAAACAAGTTGTCCCTCCTCATCCATGGGGGGTAATACCTCAATAGGCCTGATGTGTTGACCGAGGGCTTTCTTAAGGCACGAGACATGAAAAACGTTGTGCATTTTGCTGCCCTATGGAAGCTCCAGCTCATAAGCTATGCCCCTATCCTCCTGCTGACTCTGTAGGGTCCAAAGAAACGTGGTTGCATTTTCTTCGCTCCGCTTCTTTTAATGGAAGCCTGCATGTATGGTTGCAGCCTCAAATAGACTAAATCGCCAACCTCAAAAGTCCTGTCAACTCTGTGCTTGTCTGCTTGGACTTTCTGTTGGTTTTGTGCCCTTTGTAGATGATCCTTCAATTCCCTGAGAATGTCTTGGCTCTGTTGTATCCAATCCTGTACCATCGGTGCCCTGTTGTCACCGAATGCAATCTCCACAAATGATAAAGGATCAGCTATACAAAGATCTGAATGGTGACATGCCAATGGACATATGTTGGGTGGTGTTGTAGCAATATTCTCCCAAATACAACCATCTGACCCATGCTTTCTGTTGCCCTGCCACATAGTTTCTGAGATAGGCCTCCACCCACTTGTTGACTATCTCTGTTTTTCCATCTGTCTAAGGGTGATAGCTAGTGCTAGGGGTCAAGGCCGTACCAACCAACCTGAATAACTCCTGCTAGAAAGTACTCATAAACCTGCTATCCCTATCGCTGACAATAGTCTTGGGTAGGCCGTGCAACCTGAAAATCTCCCTGAAAAATAGTTCGGCCACCTGTGTTGCACTGAAGTCGGTAGCTATGGCAAAGTGTGCAAACTTTGTTAACTTGTCCACTACTACAAATATGCAGTCCTTCCCTTGCGTCCTTGGTAACCCGGTGATGAAATCCATGGATATGATTTCCCATTTGTGCTCTGGGATGGGCAATGGTTGCAAAAGTCTTGCTGGGTGTGTGTGCTCATCCCTGTTTTCTTGACATGTCATACACTCTTTGACGTGCCTAATCACATCCTCCTTGAGCCCTTTCCAAGAGAATCTTTCTCTCACCTGCCTGTATGTCTTGCGGATCCCCTGATGTCCAGCCATTGGTGAGTCATGGCATGCCTACAATACCTTGGCCTTGAAGGCCGATCCAGAAACCAAGAAGATTCGGTCTTTGTAGTAGATGAGGTCATTAATAACCTTGAAATCTTCATCTTGTACCTGTCCGTCCGGTAGTTGGCACGCAAACTGATCCTCTGCATACTCCATCACTAGATGGTCTTTCCAATCAACGGTTATCCCTGTTATGGCAAGGATGGATGGCCTCCTGGATAAGGCATCAACCACCACATTATTCTTCCCTTTGACAAACTCAATGTCAAAGTCATAGGCATGTATTCTTCTTACCCATTTTTGTTGTCTCTTGTTCAAGTCCTTATGTTCCAATAAGTATTTGAGACTGTTATGATCTGACTTGACAACAAACTGAGCACCTACCAAGTATTGCCGGAATTTGGCTAGTGCATGCATGATAGCCAGCATTTCTTTGTCATAAATGTTGTAGAGTAGCTCAGGACCCCGAAGTTTCCGGATCTCGTAGGCAAGAGGGTGCCTCTTCTGCATCAATACAACCCCTATTTCTTCCCCAAATGCATCGCACTCCAAGGTAAATGGGAGACTGAAATCTGGAAGGGCTAAGATTGGGCACGTACTCATCACCTTCTTCATCTTGTCCAACGTTTTTTGAGCCTCCTCGTCCCACTTGAATGCTCCCTTCTTAGTCAAATCGGTCAAGGGTGCACACATTTGAGAGAACCCCTTGACAAACTTCCTGTAATATGTGCACATTCCCAGAAATCCTCTCAATTCTGTGAGTGTCTTAGGAGTGGTCCATTCCATGATGGCTTCAATTTTCTCTTGATGTACCTATACCCCTTTTGCTCCAATAATGTGTACTAGATAAAGGACCTCCGTCATTCCAAACTCACATTTGGACTCCTTAGCATATAGCGACTGCTCCTCCATAATTGACAAAATCTGGTCCAAATGCCTAAGATGCTCCTCCCATGTCTTGTTGTAGATAAGCAGGTCATCAAAGAATACCAACAGGTGCTTCCTTAGCTGCTTGTTGAATACATGGTTCATACATGACTGGAACGTAGCAGGGGCATTGGTTAACCCAAAGGGCATCACTAGAAACTCATAATGATTGTAGTGACATCTAAAAGTTGTTTTTGAGATGTCTTCCTCCCTCATCTTGATTTGGTGATAGCCAGAATGAAGGTCAATCTTAGTGAAGTAGACGGCCCCATGAAATTCGTCCAACAATTCATCAATCCTTGGTATTGGGTACCTGTTTTTGATGGTCTTTTTATTCAAGGCCCTGAAGTCAATGCACATCCTCATAATGCCATCCTTCTACTTCACCAACGCTACTGAAGAAGCAAAAGAACTATTGTTGGGCCTGATGTGTCCCATGTCCAGAAGTTCCTTGATGGCCTTTTCTATCTCATCTTTGTACTTCTTGGGATGTCTGTATGGTGTGGTGATCATTGGTTTGGCCCCTTCCTCTAGCTCAATAATGTGCTCAAATCCTCTATCCGGTGGAATCCCCGGAGGAATAGGCCCAAACACCTTGTGGTGCTTTCAAGGATTTCCTTGATTTCTGGGGTGTAATGAACCTTGCCCTGTTCATCCACATGCGTCACAATCCTGCATTCAGCTGCATATACTATCTCATCCCTCCGGAAGATGGCTTCCATCCTCTTGGCCGTGACTACCTTTGCATCATTCCCTGTCATGCCCCGAAGCACTACCTTTCGTCCACCCTCCTCTGTGAATGACATTTCCATTGTTTTGTAGTTGGTGGTGATAGGCCCCAATGTGCTGAGACACTGAACTCCTAGGATGATGTTGGTATCCGGAAGGTCCATGGCATAGATGTCATGTGTCAATTCATGCCTTCCCAAGGTAAGATTTAGGCCCATAATATATCTGTCACAGGGCATGGTGCTACCTCCTACAACCTCCACTTTGAATCCTTCAAATTCTACTGTGGGTATGTGCCTCCTCTTCAGCAATGCTGCATCAATGAAGTTGTGGGAATCTCCTCCATCAATCAAGACCGAGACTCTCTGACCCTGCAAGACCCCCCTCATTCGGAAGGTGTTATACTTGGGCACTCCACTGATAGATGCCAAGGTGGCCATACTATCTTGTCCTGTGATTTGTTCCTCCTCTACTGCCTCAGTGGTTTCTGCCTCCATGTTCTGTATCTGTCCAATCTCATCTTCTTCTTTGTTATCTGAAGTGACCTCAATGTAATGTACATGTCCACGTCCCATGCACTTGTGTGAGGGATTCCATGGTTCTTTGCATGTGAAGCAGAGTTGCTTCCTTCTCAGTTCTCTTATGGTGTTATCATCTATTCTGCCACGACCCTTGTCATAACCCTTAGGGTCACGTCCTCCCTGGTTTATTGGAGGCCTTTGATCTCTTCCACCATTGTTAAGAGGAGGTTTGGGTATGAATTTTGGTTTAGCAGCTGGACCCAAATCCCTCGTCTTCCAAATGGCCTCCTGTAGGTTGGTAGGCTTGAAGGCCTTTACCCAACCCTTCAAGAGTTCCATCAACCCTTCTGTGAAAAGCATCATGAGTCTGGTCGGGGACATATCTTGCACCATCATTTCCAACCTCTGGAATTCATCAATGTATGCCTCAGTCGTACCTGTTTGCTTGAGTTGGGTGAGCTCCCAGAAATGTAACTCAGGATCTCCTTGATCAAATCTATCAATGAGCCTCTGAGTGAATTCTGTATAGGATACATTCTGGTTGTGACCGAGTGTGGTGAGCCCATGATACCACCAGTCGTGGGCCTTGCCATCCAAGTACATAGTGGAAAACTTGATGGCCTCCATCTCTCTCATGGGGTTAAGTTGCAGGTAAGTATCCAACTTCTGCACCCATGATTATGTTGTCATCTTGGCCGTACCATCAAAGTATGGAATCTCTATCTTTCCTGCCCTTCGTTCAAACTCAAAACTACCCCTATGGTTTGTCCTAGGCTGATTTCTGAACCTGAGTTGGCAATATTAATCTAGGGACATCTGTCTTTGAACCCTCATATCCATGTTGTAGTATTCCTTGGTACTTCTGGCCAATTGTTCCACAAAGTCTTCAACCTGTTCATGTTTCCCTTGCTCATCTGTGAATGTGGGCATGTACGGCCTGGGGTTAGCTCTGCTACCCGAGTGTCGGCCTAGTTGTTCATCTGTGAACATTGGCATGTATGGCCTAGGATTGACCCTGCTACCCATCTGCCCATGGGACGTGCCACCTCCCAGACTTCCTTCAGATCCCGGTGCTTTCTCCGGGTTGTATTTGATTTCCTCATGGGTTCCACCGGAACCACTAGCCTCCTTATTCCCATACGTATCAGGATCCTTTCCTCGATGGGTTACTTGCATCAGAAGGTCAGTTATCTGAGATTGGTTCTCGTTCATCTTTTGCAAATTCTCGTCAACCTTCTTCAAGGTTTTAGAAATTTCGGCCTATCCCCTTCTACTGGTTTCCTGATACTCATCCAAGTGTTGGACCAATGTGCTTTCTGTGCGGTTCATGTTTTGCTGGAACTTACCAAATTCGGCTACTAAGAAAGCCAAGCCATGAGGCTCATGGTCATCCCCTGACCCTTCCATTTCCGCCTCTATTTTACTATTGTTTTTCTTCCTCCGACCCATAACAATTCCACTATACCTCTACATGCGTCGATCCCTCCACAGGTTGGAGGATCGAAGCTCTGATACCACTGTAATGATCCCAAGCCAAATTTTTCACTTGGAATCACTAAATACCACTGATTTATTGATGTGCATGTGTTTATTGAGTTATTAAGTGCATACAAGATTCATCCAACACATGAAGATCACAATACATTCAAGATATAGAAGCACAAGCAAAGATCTGACCTTTTTATTATGAGAGATGTAGGATCAATACAATAGTTGGCCGATCTGGCAGAAACCTCAGATGGTCGTACAAACAATAGATATGAGCTGCTACAAAATGCTCCCGTCAATACAAAAGAAGCCTCAAAAAGCTGGATAAGTAATGAAGACTAGTACCAAGAAAATATGAATGCCAAACCCTCCAGCTGAAGAGTGCCACGCTCCAAGTGAAGACTGAAGCCCTCAATAATTCGGCCCTGATGGAAGAATAATCCAAATGAGCCCAAACTCAGTTAGGTAATAGATCAGGGCAGTGGGATCCTCCTCCTGAAGTTTCAAGCTCAACGTCCAAGGCCAACCTCTCCAACTGTTGAATCTTCTAAGGGAGTTGCGCCCTCCTGAATAGCTGAAACCCTAGGCAACTCGTCCCTGAAGAAATACACCTCCAATTGACGTGAAACTCTCCAAGAATATAGATCGGGCTATGAGAATCCCGTGGGAGAAGTTTCAGACCCAGATCTCAAGCAGATCTCTCTAGATCTGAGAATTACGAAAAAGTGGGACATCCTCCTATCCTCCAAATCGTCCCAAGTTGTTGTTGAAGATTGAGTGGTGATAACTCCTCAAGAAAACCCTCAGAATGATGATGGAGCACCTGTAAATAAAACCCAACTGATGAAATGCCCAACACTCCTCCTGATTGGCTAGATCGAACCCTCCTCAATGGTATGGTGCGCCCTTGCTGGAAACTCCCCAATAGTACAACCCTGCTATCTTCTGAAGCTCTAGAAGGAGATATGTTGAGAGTAGAATGGTGTGGAGGAATCTTTCATCCCTGAGACCAAGTTGTGGAACAAGGTGAGTGGATATTTCACCATTGAGTTGTTCACAAGGGTTTGTACAACAAAACCCCCAAATTGAATGCTCAAGAGCAATAACAAGCAATATACCAAAATTAGAATGACTAATAGGTGCGCCCCAGCCTCTTACTTATAATTTTCCTTCTAATTCTTTGTTGAGTTAGGTTAACTCCTAGGGTTAATCTTCTATTCTTTCGTTGAGTTATCTTTTACTCCTTTATCCCTTTCCTTCCTTAAGTCAACTTAAAAATATAACTTTAGCCTCGTTGACTTCCCCCCTCGGTGTGAGACTATGACCTAGTGGGGGTGCCCAAGCCACTGAGTCTCCTCATCACCTCTCTAAGAGGTGGGGGACATTACATATTCCAGGATTGACGGATACGTGCAGAGTATGGGTTTTACCAAGAGTGATATGAATCCTAAATTGTACTTCATACTTGGTTGGTCTGATCCACTCATCTTGGTTGTTAGTTTTGTAGCTCGGTAGGTGTCTCAGCATGGGCCTGAGTGTCCTAGGCATGTTGATGGATACATTAAATCCACCTATAAACTTTATTTATTTTATCCTAAGTTTTAACTAGGAAAAATTAAAAATTCACTTAAATGACTTTTTACTCATATTTCTGAAAAATTCACTTTTCAGAAATTTATAATTCACAAAAGTGTATTTTTGGAGGCTTCAAAAAGTCTCTTGAAAAAGTGAATTAGAGATATAAATAGAAGGATTGATGGTAAAAGGGACAAACATTTTTGTTTGTGAGAAGAGGAAGAGGGTTCTTGGGCAAGATAAGAAGAGGGAGCAGCGGAGGCAGAGAGGGCGAGTTCTAGGCCAGAATTGGGCAGCCAACAGAGGCCATACATGGGTCGTACTGTGCAGCAGAGGGAGGTTGAACTCAAGCCACATACATCAACCATCAGAGGGGATATTTTTCAGGGGCGAAAAAGATGGGCCGAAAACGTGGAGCCGATTTTTCGGGGTCAAAAAAGCAGGGTCGAGTTTGCTGGGTTGTTTTTGTTAAGGGAGTGAGGAAACTTGCTGAGGAAATTTTTGTAAGAAATTTTTGATTTTTTGTTGTTGTAAATTCTCTTGAAAGCCCATAATAGAAGTCCCTCTTTACTAGTTTTCCCCACACTAGGGTTTCCAGGGTATTTTTGGTGTTGTCTATTTTTATGCTTGGTTCTGTGTATGCTTATGTTGTCATTTTTATGGTTTACTACTCAGTTGTAGGTTAACTGCATAATTATGAAATTTATATCAACAAAGTAAATTTATGAGTTTTGTAATTATTGGCATTAATCTCAGTGATTGAGTAATAGGAGAATTTAAAATGGTATTAGAGCTCAGCCTATTAAGTACAGAAGGAGCCAAGATACTTTGCTATGCAGACCAAGGAGTGAATCAACAAAGGAGGACCTGTGACCAGAAGTGCGTGGGAAAGAGAGAAGCAGACTCAAATGGTCAGTGTGGGCTTCAAGTTTGAGGATAGGTTGGTTGGTGCCTCAAATTCCTGTCCTTGGACAGAGCATATTGGCTTGGTACTAGAGGAGAATGGACTCTTGGAAATCGCTAAAGGCAAAGCGGAAGCCCATGTTGATCCAGTGCAACTAGCAACTCATAGCAAGAAATATGTCAAGGCTAGGGGGATAATTGTGGATGGAGTCAAGGACCACATTATTCTTCATTTTTCTGGAAAGAAGACAACGAAGGATGTGTGGGATGCCCTAGTGAAGTTGTACCAGTATGAAAACCAGAGCAGGAAGATGTTTCTCAAAGAGAACCTGAGAAGCACAAAGATGGCCAAGGGAGAGTCAGTGGTTACTTACCTCACAAAATTCACTCATATCATAGATGAATTGGCAAATGTGGGAGAGGCAGTGGACGATACTGAGTTGGTGAGGACAACCTTGAATGACTTCACCAAGCAGTGGGAAGTATTTGTCCCTGGAGTGGTGGCTCGAGAGAAGCTCCCTGATTGGGAGGGATTATGGGATGAATTCACCTAGGAGGAGTTGAGACTTGATGCCACTCGGGATATCTAGCCAAAGAGTGAAAAGGAAGAGAATGTGACTCTTCATGTGAAGAAGGGAAGTGAAGTGGGAGGTTCTAGAGACATAGGTAAAGTGAAATGCTTTGCATGTCACAAAACTGACCACTATGCCAACCAGTGTCTCAAGAAGAAGAAGGAGGAGGAGGAGGTAGAGGTTGCAGTAGCAACATCTACTAAGATGGATGTGTTTGCATAGAAATTCATGAATGAATTTTCTCAGGTCACTTCTCTTTCGAGCAATAGTGTTGTAGAGTTGGAGGACAGTGGGGTATGGTTCGTGGATAGTGGATCATCTCGTCATATGACGGGAATGAGGTCGGTGTTCCTTAGTGTTTCAGAGACAGGCTTATACTCGCATGTGGGTAGTGGGTCTGACTCCATGCATGCAGTGAAGGGGATTGGATGCATCAAATTCTAGCTAGAGTCAGGTGGTTCTTTGGAGGTGGTCAAGGTGATTTATGTTCCAAAGCTGAAGGTCAATTTTTTGGAAGCTCTAGAGGATATGGGGTATGCAATGATGTTCGAGGATGGACAAGTACTCATACAGGCAAAGGGAGCGGATACCCAAGATGCAGTAGTGAGGCTTGGCATCAGAGACGGTATGATGTATAGGGTGTTAGGACAACTTGTAGTGTGGTCCAAGGTGATATTGGATCAAAGATCAGTGTCAGTGGAAAAGTATTGTGGACGAGTGGCTTCATCCAAGACTGCCAAATGTGTCAGCTGGTATGACCTGACATTGATGGAGGAGCCAAGTAGGACATCAGATCAGAGTGCAACAAAGATAGTTGGGATGTCTTCCAGTTTAGAGGGAGCAACTACAACATCAACAGACTTGATGAGATCAGAGATTGATCCAAATGGAGATGTCTCCTTCTCTAATAGGGAGTGTTAGTTGTGTATCTCGATAGGTGTCTCAACATGGGCCTAAGAGTCCTAAGCATGTTGATGGACACATTAAATACCCAGATCAACTTTATTTATTTTATCCTAAGTTTTAACTTAGGAAAAAATTAAAAATTCACTTAAATGACTTTTTACTTCGATTTTTGAAAAAAAATCACTTTTCATAAATTAATAATTCACAAAAGTGTATTTCTGGAGACTTCTAGAAGTCTCTTGAAAAGGTGAATTAGAGAGATAAATAGAAGGGTTGAGGGTAAGAGAGACACACATTCTCATTTGTGAGAAGAGGAAGAGGGTGCTTGGGAAAGAGAAGAAGAGGGAGCAGCTAAGGTAGAGAGGGCGAGTTATGTGCCAGATTTGGGCAGCCAACAGAGGCCATACTTGGGATGTACTATGCAAAAAAGGGAGGTCGAACTCAGGCCACATACAACATCCATCAGAGGGCCGATTTTTCGGGGCCGAAAAAGCAAGTTGAGTTTGATAGGATGTTTTTCCTAAAGGAGTGAGGAAATTTGCTAAGGGACATTTCTATAAGAAATTTCTGATTTTTTGTTGCTTCAAATACTCTTGAAAGCCCATAATAGAAGCCCCTCTTTTTTGGTTTTCCCCACACTAGGGTTTCCAAGGTATTTCTGGTGTTGTCTATTTTTATGCTTGCTTCTGTGTATGCTTATGCTATCATTTTTATGGTTTATTACTCAGTTGTAGGTTAAATGCATAATTATGAAATTTATATCAGCAAAGTAAATTTATGAGTTTAGTAATTATTGGCATTAATCTCAGTAATTGAGTAATAGGAAAAATTAACATTGGTACTATACATGGATGATTTGTTTCTCACATGTGCAGAGTTGCTTATAGCATGTTGCAAAGCAGACTAAGTTATAGAGTTCGAGATGAAGGGTATTGGCTTGATGCATTATTTCTTGGGGTTAGAGATATGGAAGATATCGAGGGAGAACTTCCTTGGTCAATGGAAGTACACAGTAGAGATCTTGAGGAGATTCAGGATGGAAGGCTATAGACTAATGGCTATGTTATAACACAAACTGTAAGTTGGGAAAAGCTCGACCCAATCCATTGAATGGCGATAACGGTGGGAGATCTTACCCATTGTCACCTCAGATAAACCCTCCCTCGCTTTTGTGAAGTAAGAATCCAACACAAGGGGGAGTCTCGGGTGACCCTAGGGGGGAAATGAAGTGGAAAGCGAGAGTATGGAAGTGAATCCCATATAGGTCAAGATATTAAGTGAGAAATGGTTTGATAATGAGTCTCGAGGCTGGTTTATAGTTTCCAAATACTTGAGTATTTACGGAAGATGTTTGCACATGCCCCGGACACAAGAAAGAACACGTATACAAGCTTCAAAGTTGAGTGGACAAGCAAGTTAAGCTTGTTGTCCCTAATTTGCAGCAGTAAACATAAATATATATCAGTAAGAACAATAGCTAGTTACTACATATTTAACCATCACAATTGTCAAATAATTATTGAACAATGAAGTACTAAAACAGTTATAACTTTCCAATACTTAAGCATGAACTTTGACGGTAAATTAGGGCTCCCAAATGAAGTTATTAGCAAAGTGTTAGGGAAGCCTTATGGTTGTAGCAAACAATTGCTACAGTAGCAAGTTCCAACCATAAAAATCAACAATTAAATTGTTAGAAACATAGCCAATAACCAATAGTATAGTAATCTAGGTTTAGAAGTCAATTCCCACGGTTGAAAAGTGAGTAAATGATGTAAGAAAATGAGTTTTTCTGCAACCCTAATGGTTGTAGCATTAATTTTTTAACAACAATGACAATTACAAAGCTAAAGAAAACGCCCTTGGGGCTTAAGCAAGCTTAAATCATATAGAATTGATTTCAACTTAGACAAATGCAATATCTCAATAAATCACATGTACCAATGCAACGAATTTATTTCTCCAATGTAATAAAAGATTAATGCCTTGCCAAATGGGTTGTGGAGTCTTCTTGTATTAGGTTAGGACTACTAAATCTCAAGGGGTGTAAGCCCTTTTACTCCTTTGAGATAGCAACCCTAACAAGGTAAAGTCTAGGAGGGTGTAAACCATTTTATTCCTAGCAACCTTTGCAATAGCCTTTTCAACAAACAATAATGATAAAACTTGTTGGGTTGTAAATCCTTATACTCCTCCAAGGATCTAGCCAATAACAACCATGGAACAAGAAAGAAAACTAACAAAGTGTAGATTTTCCTTACCAATTCCAAAAAATGCCAAGACAAAACCTTAGTTACCAATCAATTTTCATCACCAAAGCAAAGAGAAAGAGCCTCCAAGAGTAGCTCACCACTTCACTTCATTAGACAAGATAGAGAGAGAGAGAGAGAGAAATAGAGCAAATTCCCAAGAAGAGCACAAATTTCAGCCAAGAATGTCTTCTCTCAAGTGAGAGAGCTATGATAAAAATGAAATAGAAATGATCTCTAATTATACAAATCCTACTAAAAGTGTTTGTCCACTTAATTTTAGGGTAAACCACAAAGTAAGGGGACAACAACCCCTACTTTTCCCCTTTACATGATAAAATTCAAATTAAAAATTAAAAATGCACAATAGAAACCCTAATGTGGCATCATCCCCCTTTTAGGGTGACTTTTTGACACTTTTTGCAAGTCGTTGGAGTGGAAAGTGGAAGTCGGTGGGTCTTCCAATCCCTCCCTCTCATGCGCTAGGTCTTCCTCCTCCAAGGCAAGTCTTCTCCCATCAAAATGTACCAAGTGTCAAGAAGCAACAACACCACCACCACAACCCCAACCCTAGGGTGACGTCAACCTCATCAAAAGTGACGTTTTAGCCTCGAGCAAATCGGTGGGCTAACAAATGTTTGGGTTAGGTCCTATGAGGTGTCTCCTCGTCCCTCCAAAGGCTAGCATCGTCGTTTGGTGTATGGTCCATGGTATCCAACCTGTGGGATTCAAACCCCAAGGAATCCCAAGCTAGGCTTGTTCTTCCAAATCTGTCCACCAACTAGGTCCTGCAAAGACAATGAATGCACCCTCCAAGGATCTCAAGTCAAATGCATCATAATAAGTAAATCAAATCAATAAAAGAGCCATCTAAGCATGTACATCCAAACCACCTTATGAAAATAAGCAAGTGTTGAAAGACCCTATGCAATTTTCCAAGTTTGGGTATGGGAGGGTTGATAAAGTGACCTATTGGGTGACTCGTACCTCAAGTTTGGGAGTGTTTTCCAAGTGGACCCCTCTCTAAGACATGTGGGCAAAGTGACATGAATGGGGGAAAGACTCTTGGGCATGGGGTTCATGACATACAAGGGATCGTAGTGTCTCATTTATGGGTACCTTTGTAGAGGGTATGTTGCACCTTCGTTTTCAATGCAACCTTTTTCCAAGCCCATTCATTACCTTTTATCTTTTTAAGATGTTTCCAAGTTGAAGCCAAGGTGGGGATTCTACCTAAGCATGAAAAACAATGCCCACCTTGACTCTACCTTTTTCACATCATGCTTCTGCAAGTTGAAGTCATGTGTGGGGATTCTACCTAAGCATGAAAAACAGTACCCACACATGCTCTACCTTAGTTGGCATTTTGTATTAGTTATTTTTCACGAGTTTCATAAGTTTCTTACGAGAGACATTTCATTATCCTTGGGATCCCTGGGTGAACATCTAGAAGGTTCGTGATTGGATTTTATCTTTTTCCAGTTACAAACCTCTGGGCCTTCAGCCCCTTCTTACCATGAAATGAGGGACAATCCCTTCTTGGGTCAGTACACCAAAAAATCCCAAAAAGTAAGGAAATGAGGGATGAAGTGTGTAAAATGAAAAGTATGGTCGGGAGTGGCATGGTGACTCGTTAAGTGGACCGCCCAGTAGAAAACTTATCCCAAGGGTGACCCACTCACTAGGGCGCAATATTAACCACCAAAGTGAAACAGGGCAAAGGACATAATGTCCAAGCAAATTTTACATAATCAAAAGCGGTTTAAAATGCACAATCTCGAATGCCTCAAATATTGAAATGACACTCACCATAATACATGGCTTGTACCTCATGGAGCAAGACCAAATGTCTTCCAGAAGCAAGCTGATGTGGTGGATACCCTCATGATGAACCTGGAATTGTGGTGGCGAGGTGGGTCTTTGTCTGTGTAAGTGGACACTATTGTTCAAGATGTCTCTCGGTACTCCTTGTATGCAACCTGAGGGCCTTGAGACATCATCTACTTAGTTATACCTAGGAATTTGGGATAACATCTGGCTCCTACTTGGGGACATGTACTCGTCGTAGAATGCATGAGAATCACAACATCTCCTTGTGGATCTGCGCCTACACACACTGAAACAACAAATTATTAAGTGTATGATGGCTCACTCATACTTTGTCCATATAAAGAAATCCAAACTTCAAAAAAAATGACAACTAATCTAGAAAAGATTTATTTTTCATTTTTCATATATATGATGAAAAGAAAAACATGTAAATAAATAATGCAAGTAGAGAAAAATAAAAATCAAAGATGAAATGCAACTAAACTACCATGACCAATCAATATGCAAATGCAAGAAATCAGGATAACCTACCTACTTACCTGGGGCCTTAGGTCCCTGAATATCGGGTGATAGGTGATGTCAGGTGAAGTCATACAACCAATGAAACCATTTGTTCATCATTTCATCAAGGTATCTCCTCATGTGCTTAATCATGTAATACAAGAAAGATAAGTCAAGCACATAATGATCATGAGCATAAATAAACATATAATGAAACTCATGGAGATGGGTGGGAGGGAGGAAATCTTGTTGAAAAGAACGGTCGCAACTCTGATCACCCCAGAAATCCCACCTGAAAGGATAGCCACAAACTCGATCAATCCATCTCTGAAGAGGGCTACCATATGTAGATGATGTCTCATTTTCATCCCCATTAGCATGATCATTGTTTCTTGAAGACTGAGAAGAGATGAGAGATCCCAAGAAAACCCCAGGATTTCCCTGAGAAGAAGAAATGAAGTAAGGGAAAGGCTCAAGTCTAGAGAAAGAAAAATGTTTCCTCTTTATCTGTGAATCCTTGTAAAATTCCCCAAGCTGAAAATACTTTCACTTTGTAAAGCGAGCCTTTGATTCCTCTGGGATGGCCACGTCCTGGTGTTCATCTAAAATTGAGGATGAAGATGGTTGAAAGTCCTCATAGAACAAGTATGCATCCCCAAAAGGATCTACATCACAATTCCTTAGGGATTATTGAAAATCACCCTGAAAATGCTACAACAGGTCATCCTCAAATGGACGAAACAAATCTATAACCATGTCAACATCGGGCTGCCAAACATTTGAATCATATGCAAGTGACGACCATTTTCCTGGAGATGCCAACTCAATCCTTTTTGCACGAGAGCCACCCTCAATGTCGTAAATGGGGTCTCCATAAAATATGAGACAACCAGCATCCAATCTATGTCTCCCAATTTGTATGAACATGTCTATATGTTCATCAACCAAATCCAAGGGTTCTTTCATAAAACCATCAATATGGTTGAAAATAACCATATCTTTGTCTTCGTGTGCAAGAAGAATGAAGGTTAGGGCAGCTTCAACTGGATCTTCATATTCTTCATCATTGAGACTATTTGCTTCTTCAACTTCATGTATAGGAGGAGCGTAAGGTTGGACAACCTCAACATCATCAAGCGGGAGAAAAGATAATGATGTCTCATGAGGCTTCTCAACATGTTGCACCTCATCATAATTCTTCTTTCTCTTTATGGACATGCTCCTCCATCGCCTCTTCATCACAAGAGGCTTGATCCTTAATACATAGCACTTTATTTTCCCTTTTCCAAAAGGGTTTGTCGCGTCCAAAGGCTCCTCTAATACTTCTTCACTTCCAAAATCATGGAATAAAGTATCATCAAGATCTTCAAAAGGGTCATAACTCATCATGTTTTCTTCTTGATGTGCAAGAGGAACAAAGGTCTGGATGTTTTCATCAAAAGGAAGGGCAGGTATAAGCACTTCATCTTGAACAAATGTCTTGTTCGTAACTTCAACATGAGAAACTTCATCAAGATCTTCTTGGTAGATTTCTTCATATATTTGTCCTTCAAGCATTTCTTCATCCTCAAGGGCTAGTTCTTCGGTAGATTTTTGAAATAACTCTTTTACAGGATTCATCAGTTCCCTAGAAGCTTCATTAACAATCTTTTCCATTTCCATTTGTAAAATTGCCCTCCTCGAGGCATGACAAGTTTTGGACGAGGGTTCATCCCACGGTGCCATAATTCCATTGACTAAAAAGATAACTAAATTGAGTCGCCATATGAGATCAAGGGTCATCAAATGATGGAAAGGGGGAAACAAGGAATGATGGGTTCTAGGAAGGTGAAGTCGCCATATGAGCTTTAGGAGGATCTCACCAAGGGTGGAAGGGAACGCCCTTTAAGTGGAGTCACCAGGAAATCTAGGGAAAGGCTTTCAGATAGCTTGTCAAAGTATCGTTAGGGTGCAAAAGAGGATTCAAAATACTCCTCGACAACGGTGCCAAAATGTTATCGCGCAAACTATAGGTTGGGCAAAGCCCGATACAATCCATTGAATGGTGATAATGGTGGGAGAGATTACTCACTATCACCTCAAACAAACCCTCCCCCGCTTTTGTGAAGGACGAATCCAACACAAGGGGGAGTCCCGGGTGACCCTAGGGGGGAAATGAAGTGGAAAGTGAGAGTATGGAAGTGAAGCCCCTATAGATCAAGATACTAAGTGAGAAATGGCTTGATAACGAGTCTCGAGGATGGTTTATAATTGCCAAATACTTCAGTACCTGGGAAGATGTTTGTACCTTCCTGAGACACAAGAAAGAACACGTATATAAGCTTCAAAATTGATTGGACAAGCAAGTTAAGCTTAGTGTCGCTAATTTGCAACAGTAAACATAAATATATATCAACAAGAACAATAGCTAGTAACTGCATATTTGACCATCAAAATTGTCAAATAATTATTGAACAATGAAGTACTAAAACAGTGATAACTTTCCAATATTTAAGCATGAACTTTGATGGTAAATTAGGGCTGCCAAATGAAGTTATCAACAAAGTGTTAGGGCGGCCTTATGGTTGTATCAAAAAATTGCTACAACAACAAGTTCCAACCACAAAAATCAACAAGTAAACCGTTAGAAAGATGGCCAATAACCAATAGAACAATAATCTAGGTTTATAAGTCAATTTCCATGGTTGAGAAGTGAGTAAATGATGTAAGAAAATGAGTTTTTCGGCAACCCTAATGGTTGTGGCATTAATTTCTTAACAACAATGACAATTACAAGGCAAAAGAAAACGCCCTTAGGGATTAAGAAAGCTTAAAGCATACATAATTGATTTCAACTTAGACAAATGCAATATCTCGATAAATCATGTGTACCAATGCAACGAATTTATTTCTCCAATGTAATAAAAGATTAGTGCCTTGCCAAATGGGTTGTGGAGTCTTCTTGTATTAGATTAGGACTACTAAATCTCAAGGGGTATAAGCCTTTTTACTCCCTTGAGATAGCAACCCTAACAAGGTAAAGTCTAGGAGGGTGTAAACCATTTTACTCCTCCTAGCAACCTTTGCAATATCCTTTTCAACAAACAATAATGATAAAACTTGGTGGAGGTTGTAAATCCTTATACTCCTCCAAGGATCTATCCAATAACAACCATGGAACAAAAAACAAAACTAACAAAATGCAAATTTTCCTTACCAATTCCAAGAAATGCCAAGACAAAACCCTAGTTACCAATCAATTTTCATCACCAAAGCAAAGAGAAAGAGCCTCCAAGAGTAGGGCACTTCACTTCATTAGATAAGATAGAAACCATATCACAAAGAGAGAGAGATAGAGAAAGTGCCTAGGAAGGGTGCAAATTTCAGCCAAGAGTGTATTCTCTCAAGTGAGATAGCTATGATAAAAATTAAATAGAAATGATCTCTATTTATACAAATCCTACTAAAAGTGTTCGTCCACTTAATTTTAGGGTAAACCACAAAGTAAGGGGGCAACAACCCTTACTTTTCCCCTTTACATTATAAAATTCAAATTAAAAATTAAAAATGCACAATAGAAACCCTAATGTGGCG
>ML841234.1:3510-14317 GCA_009831015.1 Picea engelmannii | reverse complement strand
TTACCAATGATCCTATATTGCATGACCCCACATGGCCTGCAATGCCCACCAAACTACCTTCAGACATCCCCAAGTTTGAAGGAAAGGCAGAGGATGACCCTGCCAATCATGTCATGACTTTCCACCTATGGTGCTCTTCCAACAACATCATGGATGATTCCATCAGACTTAGAATATTTCAACGTACACTCACTGGCCCATCAGCCAAATGGCATGTAGATGAAAAATCAGGGTCCCATGCGACTTTCGAGTCCTTGGCCAAAGAATTTTTGAAATTCTTTCAATTACCAATCCACCATGACAATGGTCTGGAACTACTCTCTAATTTCAAACAAACTTCAGCCACACATATCACTGATCACATTCACAAGTGGCGTAGATGACGTAGTTTGTGCAAAGTAGAAACCACCAAACAACAGTGTCTTGACTGGTTTCTTAGATCACTTGTCTCTCTCCTCGGTAAGGATGTAGCTTCCACCTTCCCTTAATCCAAAGAAGAAGCCATCAGTAAGGCTCAACAATATGACCTCATCTATTCACAGTCAGAGTACTTGTACACTGTCCTTCCTGATCTCCCAAAACCAGTGCCATTTGGCCAAGACAAACCCGGGATGTCTCACTCAATAGACAGACTGATTGGTAATACCACTCACCATGGTCCACAACCCCAACAACCACCAATGTATGGCACACCTCAATATCCTCCGGCACATGGGGGCACCTCTTATTACCCCCCACCCCCCTATCAACAACCATACCCTGTTGCTATGCCTCCACCCATCAGTGGGCCACCGCCGACACCCCCCATACACCCACCCATTCAAACAAGTTCTGGTACCCCCTCTACCTCAACTTATAGTACTAGCGAAAGCACAACGCCTTCCTATGTACCTTACAGCTCGTTACCCCCACATAATCCATACTTTCCATTTCCTAGTCCTCCATAACCCATGGATCCCCCACATCCTCACGCTGGGGTGAATTTTGTTCAACCCTCTCCCGTTTAGCAATATCAAAATTTCGAACAGCTGAATACGGAAAATCTGACCCACCCGTCAAATAATGCCAAAAAGAAAGGAAGAAACAGGAACAACAACAACCTAGGTCAAGGCAGGAATCAACCCCAACATAACCAACCTACTGGGGGCAACCAGAACCAAGGGAATAAGAACCCCCAGGGGGGAAATAACAATAGGCATCAAGGGAGAAATAACAATACTATCAAAACCAACTTCCCTTGTGCCCTTTGCAGTGAGTTCGATCATTATACTCATCATTTCCCCCAAATCGATGATTTCAAATGGATGAAAGACTCAGGCAGTCTACCACATCCTCTAACACCACCTACGACTTAGCAGGCCCCACAACAATACGTGCAACAACCCCCACCAGCCATGCTACAAAATCCCATTCCACACCAAGGTGTGATGAATACTCAACAAGAGATACAACCTACCCCACCACAGTTGGGACAGTACCTCAATCCAAACAATCCAGCAGATCATATGATCCTCCTCACCAGTGAGGAAGAAATCCTTCTCCAAACACGTAATCATCAATACCATGCACCCACTGAGTGTCCTCCCATTCCCCCAGAAACAATCCCCACACCAACAGGACCCCCATTGGTGATCCCTCACCCTAACACAAAACCACCTCTTCGCATCCCTCGCATCCCATTGCGCAGGAATGTCCGCAACCCATAGGCTAGGGCAGCCTATAATTACAATTTGGTTGATGACTTAGCACAATCTCGACTGTCATGTCAGTTTTAGAGGTCCTTCAAACTTGTCCCACTCAGCGGAAATCATTACTTTCCGCCTTGGGGGAAGTCGACCCCGCGGATACTCGCCTCATCACATTTGATCTCGACAGCGGAGAACCTCGACTCCCCACTCTAATCGCTTTTCAAATCCCAGTGAAAATTCGGAACATTACAGTTCATTGGTGCATCATTGATGAAGGTGCATCCACATGCATTATGTCCAAATCTATATGGCAGAAACTTGGTTCCCCTGAACTCATACCATCTGCCATTACCTTAAGAGCTTACGATGGACAACCATCGTCTCCTGAAGGACTCTTCCAAAACGTCCCCGTAGAACTTGGGGGAAAGACCATTCTCATCGACATTGAAGTTATCGATGCCCCACTCGATTATAATATCCTGTTCGGTCGTAGCTACATGTATTCTATGAAGGCAATTGCCTCTTTTGTCTTTCGAACAATGATGTTCCCCCATAACGGGAAGATCATTGCCATTGACCAAGTCTCACATTATGAGCCTAACCCTTATACCAACATCGATAACATCCTCCCTCTCATCCACACGAGTCATGACACATACCCACTCATCTAAATGGGTCCCAGGATTTTCAAAGACCCATCATTGTTAGGAACTTACCATGGTGCACCAACGCTCCTTCATCCTTCCAATCAAGTATGCATCGTGTCATCCAACAAAATTGACATAGCAGATACCCTTCCTCCTTGGGAGGCTTCTATCATATCTAACGTCCCACTAGTCACAAAACTCCCCCCTCATGTGCCTCCTGCGAACTTATCGACTCTGCCAGGTCACGAGTCCACCTCTCCCCAAGGCCATATCCCAGTTTGGTAGATAGTTCCCTAAGCCATTACTCAAATCCCCTTCTTTTACCCTCCACCAGGCATACAAGATTTTCAAGTAGCTGCAATGCTTACCCTCCCTAATATGGTGTTAGCAATTCCAGTTTGGTATTTACATCCACCAGAGATGGTCCCTCGACCATCCCTTCCTCCCTAAATGGAAGGAATCCCAATGACGATTCCCATACTCACTCCCACCATACCCTCTACACCCCCACTCACTACCCTCCTTGCCACAGCTGGGGGAAGGAAAAAGAAGAAGGAGCCCACAACTCCACTTCCCCCATGCCTCCAACCTCCTTGTGCGCTATGTGATAAAGATGGACACCAAACCAACAACTGCCCATCTCTACCAGAGTGACAGAACTTGATTCCACTCAATCAACCTCCATAAACACTCGCCCTTGTCACAATTACTGCCGCTACCGCCCCTCATTCAAGTAGTAAAGGGATACAAACCAAATTCGCTTGCACTATATGTTTAGAATATGGCCATTATACACACCATTTCCCAGCACTACCGTGCTTCTAGCAGACATTAGCCATAGTGCGCCAAAGTTTCCAGAACGAACCCAACCCAGCTACATCATCCCTACCAAAAATCACTAACATCCATTATGTCACAACTTCAGTCAATGAACGTATGAGATTCCCTTGCTCTCTATGTGAATCCTTAGATCATTTTACATACTAATGTCCTATGATCATTGAATACAGGCAACGCCAATTAACCATGATTCAAACCCCGACGCCCCCTACAAAATCGATGGTCGACCTTACCTCGTCACTAGAGATTCTTCATATCATTTCTCCTAAACTCAAGGCACTCCCGATTCCTCCATGGTTCTTGGATGACTTATTCGAGGATTCACCCCCAAATCCCCCCAATTCTCCTATTCATTTCCCTACGGAAATATTACACCCAACTACCACTGGTACTCCTCAGTACTTCAATATTTGGTTTATGTCAAGTGAACCATCACAATCTCATTGCATTGTTCCCCCTGCTTCTTCTTCACCCGAAGACCACCACATGACGAAAGTCACCGATATCTCTCTTTTAGACCCCTTGTATTCCCACCAATTTCACTGTGATGAGGACATACTCGAGGAACTAAACACCCCTGACTACCCATGGGATGTGCTCCACCATCGAGCGCTCTTCTTTCCACAGGAAGCCTCCACGCCTCCTAATACACACCCCATATACGCAGTCGAAACCAAAGATTTTATCCCATCAGGGCATATCGACTGGTTCAACAACCCCATTCTTGCCCCTGATGCTTTTGAAGAAGGCAACACGACCAACATTTCCCCAACCATCAAACTTGATATTTCCATCAAAACTGGAGTCGTTGAGGAAATCACCATTGGCGTTGCTTGTGCTCCTCAAGAAATCATCGCCTATAAATCCCTCTTCCAAGAATATCGGGATATTTTTTCCCGGTCATACACAGAAATGCCTGGCCTTGATCCCTCGATCGTCGAACATCGCATCGACACTTGGCCTGACATAACCCTAGTTCGTCAAAAATAGCTTCCGCTACACCCATCCAAAGCAACAACCATCAAAGTTGAGATTGACAAATTACGCGCTGCCAGGTTCATCTACCCCATCGCCTATACATCATGGGTTTCCAACCCTGTACCCGTTAACAAAAAATAGGGCACTATCCGCATCTGCACGGACTTTCGCAATCTCAATCATGCATGTCCCAAAGATAACTTTCCAATGCCTTTCATCGATCAAATTATCGACGATTGCGCAGGCCACGAGGCTCTATCCTTCATGGATGGTTTCTCTGGTTATAATCAAATCCAAATCCACCTCACTGTTCAATGTAAAACTGCATTCACTACCCCTTGGGGTAATTTTGCATATTGTGTCATGCTGTTTGGCCTAAAGAATGTTGGCGCAACTTTCCAATGGGCTATGACATATATTTTTCACGATCTGGCTCATATCATCCTTTCATACTTGGATGACCTCATAGCTCGATCCAAAAAGTGCACCCAACATCTAGATGATTTACGAATCATCTTTCAACAGTGTCGTCAGTACAACATCTGCTTGAACCCCCTCAAGTGCATGTTCTGCGTCACTATGGGGTGCCTCCTCGGATTCATCATTTCCCAAAGCGGTATTATCGTGGACCCCCTCAAAGTCCAAGCCATCATAGAAATTCCACCTCCCCAAAATTTACGTCAACTCCAGAGCCTACAAGGAAAAGCTAACTTCCTACGGCGATTTGTCCCAGACTACGCCACTTGAGCACACAGTTTCCTTCGCTTACTGTGCCACAACATCCCATTTTACTGGGATGAACATGCCCAAAAAGCAATTGACGATTTTAAAATGGTGCTCTCCAACGCCCCTTTAATCAGTGCACCCGACTACAATCATGACTATATCCTCTACATATCAGCATCAACTGTCTCAGTAGCAAGATTACTCGTTCAAATCGGTGATGACGATCATGAGCATGTCATTTACTATGTTAGTAAAAACCTCTCAGGGCCCCCCTTGAAGTATAAACACAAAGAGAAACTAGCACTTGCAGTCATCCTCGTAGTCCAGAAACTGCGCCATTACATTCTGCTTCCCATGACTAAGGTCGTAGAAAATTCCAACCCTATGCAATACTTGCTTAGCCGTCGAGAAATTAATGGCAAATTTGCCTGATGGATCATCATCCTTCAGGAGTACGATCTTGAATTTTCAACACCCAAGAGAAAGAAATCTCTTGTCCTTTCCGAACTTGTCACGACCTTCCCCTCTAACATCACCAGTGCCCTCGTCAATACCGACTTCCTCGACAAACATCTCTTTTACATCACTTCAGATGACCCTTGGTACAATGACCTCCTCGTCTACCTCCAAACCCAAAAGTTCGATAACCATCTCTCATGAGATGATCGTCATCGTATCCACCACTAGCCCCCCCACTATCTCCTCATTGGAGACATCTTATATCGACGAGGGGTCGACACCATACTTCATCGATGGTTGACTATTGATGAGGCCGATAGAGTCTTAAACGACTGCCATAGCAACACATGTGGGGGCCATATTTCGGGAATATCCACTGCTCAGAAAATCATCCGAGCAGGTTATTTTTGGCCTACATTGTTTCACGATTGCATTCATGCCATGAAGCGATGCGAGAAATGTCAGCTTTACACCAACAAAGCACGAGCACTACCTGCTCTTCTTCACCCAGTCATTACTGTCGACCCCTTCTGTAAATGTAGCATTGACTTCATGACTTGTAACCCCCTCTAGCAATGGACAGAAATACATTGTTGTTGCCGTCAATTACTTCACAAAATGGGTTGAAGCCATGCCCACCTTCAACAATACCGCTGACACTGCAACGCGTTTTTTCTTTAATCACGTCATATCCCGCTTTGGAGTACCACTCCAACTAGTTTCCGATCATGGGAAACACTTCAAAAATAAGATTTTCATCGAACTCTCATCTCGGTTAGGATTCTCCCACGAGTTTGCCTGACCATATTACCCTTATTCTAACGGACAAGTTGAAGCAGTTAACAAGGTCCTCAAGACCATGTTACAGCGCACGGTTAACAAACATAAGACCAATTGGCATCATATGTTATTTTCTGCACTATGGGCTTACCGTATGGTTGTGAAAACAACCACTGGTTTCACACCATTTCATCTAGTCCATGGGGTTGAGGCCACTCTTCCCATCGAGTGCAAAATTCCCACCTTATGCACCGCAATTGAGCTATTACCCGACACTGCTCCAATGGAGCAACGCTCGTTGAACTTAGAGTCCTTGGATGAAGATCGTCGATCATCATTACAGAACAATGAGGCAGCTAAAAAATGGTCAAAGGCCACCTTTGATCGCCATGTCAACCTTCGCTCATTTCACGAAGGTGACCTCGTCCTTGCTTATGATATCGCTCACAATACCTTCGGTCATGGCCAATTTGAGTTACTATGGCATGGCCCCTACATTATCCAACATTGCCTCACCAAAGGTGCATACATCCTGGCCTCTCCTGAAGGCCTCTCTCTCAAAGAACCCGTCAATGGGTTATACTTAAAGAAATTTTATGCCTAAGCGTAGCAATTCTACTTTAGGTTATTTCTTTTATAGTGTTTTTAATCTTTTTCCCTCCTTCACATCTAAACTATCATTTGTGCTATTGACAGATTCTTCCTCCATTGACCTACCACATCAGTTATGTCGACGGTGCCAGCCGTTGGACACAAAATCTCGCTTCGGTAGCTTGGGCCCTCTATACCCCCTCACATGAAATGATCCATTCGAGCGGCATATATTTGGGTTCAGCCACCAACAACCAAGCTGAATACACTGCCATCATTGGCCTCCTCGCCGATGCCCAGCATCATCATATTCGTCACCTTAGCATCTTTCTCGACTCTCAACTAGTCATTCTCCAACTCAACAATGTGTACCGCATCCGCGATCCTTGCCTCTTTCGCAAATACCTGCAGGTTAGACTTTTATCTCGACATTTTGATTTCATTACATTTACACACATTCTAAGACAATTGAATCAAATTATAGATAACTTAGTTAACATTGTGTTAGACTGACATATATCACATCAATATACCTCTACACATACATAAAAACCTGTCATAGCATATATAGATTAGACATCATCAAACATAAAAAAACCCATGTAAACATCACATAGACCCCAAAATGTATACTCATATATATATATAAATCGGTCACCAGTGCCATCAAAATGTTTACATACAAAACATCATATATAGAATCCGCAAGCCAGTGAAGCACCTCAGTACAAAATGGGCTCACCAACCTATATACAAAAATACAAAAATACATAGAGCACCACTCAAGGTGCCTCTAGAGAACCACCTACTGCCCCTCCCTTAGGCGGTGGTCCCCCACCCACTACTGGTCCCTCTGGACCGAGAGGTAACCGTCCGGTCATAGCAGCACCTGCTACTGCTGCTTGTCGTACCATGGCCCACCACGGCGGCGGAACCCCCACACACTGCTCCAGGATGCCCTCATCTTGGATACGTGACCACATGCCCTCAGGCACGCCCTGTAGCACCGCCTCCAGGCGGTGACGAATATCCTAAAAATCTTCTCCGACATCCACTGAAGGAGCATGTGATGGCTCGACACCTGGGTCATCAAACCAACGTCTCCTCGCTGCTCTCTCCTCCTCAGCTAGTCTTTCCCCAACGTCCTCACACCGACGTCTTTCTCCTACCCGCAACCCTCCCCACGATGGTCTCCCTAGATCCTGGCGTGCCGACGCCCTCAACAAATCAACCTCATGCCTACGAGGTGCCACATCTACACATACAAACAACCAAATGATAATATCAGCATCTATACCAAATACACATGTCATGCTATCTCAAAATATATATATATCAAACTCATAAACATACTTCGGTGATCAAATACCTCCCCTGGAGGTAACACCATGTACGAATCACCCCGGAAGTCAACAGTAGCATATGGGTACTGCAAAATCACCTGTGACATCTTCCGCCACACCTGCGCTGCCTCAGCCGTAAAGAAGTGGACGCCCTCACCACCACCGTGACGAACCAAAATAGTCAACCACCGCCTCAATTGCAGCTCTCGCACCCCAGGAGTGCCCAATAAAATCCTAGGGTGCAACATAGGCACCCTCTCCAAAAACTAGGCCACCAGGATAGAACCAAAGGCAAAGTCCCCTGTATCGATGGACTGCCATTAGTCCAGCTGCCCTACCATCCTGGCATGCAGCGTAAGCCCCTAGGCAAAATTCTCACCGACCAATACCCTCTCCATAATACTCAGCTGACCACCACTGATCCGCTGAGTCACGAGGGACCCATAAACCCTCACAATCATCACTGCTATACAACAATGCGCTAGAGCATCCATCGCCTTGATGCTCATGACGGAGCCCGACATAAAGTTTGCCCTAGAACAGAACCTCTGACCTATTGTCACTAATGCCACATCCCCAGGTAACACCAGCTCCGTCGATAGGGGTGTTCCCTGAAAAGGGAGCCTAGTCAAAAAATGTATATCCTCCACTGCAGTGAAGGCAATCTGCTCTCCCCGCACCATAAAACAATGCAAGTCTAGACTCCACATCCAAATAAGAAACTGCAGGAGATACTCCTGCGCCTATATTAATGGGCACTCAAAGAACTTCAACAACCCACAAGCTGCCAAAGTAGCACGTACCCCTGGATCCTCAATAGCCATGACATCCCTCAGCTGAGACCAATCCCGCTCTCGCCAACCGACTGGCATCGTGCAAAATGATCACCTATAGCCACATAAAATAGTCCTAGGTCAACCATATTGACCATCAAAAACATTAAAAAAACAAGTTTTACACCCGTCAACCTTGCCTCCAAGGCGCGACTGTTTAACCCATAGGCACACACACATGCATGCCTATTCACCCCACAGGCACACACGTATGCGTGCCTGTTCACCCAACAGGCGCGCACTTAGGCGCGCCTGTCCATCCCACAGGCACGCATAAGTGCGCGCCTGTTTACCCTACAAGGGCGCCTCCATGCGCCCCTGTCATGAACGCAGGCATGCATCAAAGCGCGCCTGCCCACTACATAGCCGCGCACCCATGCGCGATTGTGTAGCAAACAACCATGCACATCATGCGCGCCTTTATCCCCCTTACAGGCGCCCCGATGTGCGGTTATCTGGATGATAGACGCGCACTCATGCGCACATATTTCTGGATCGCCTATGCACTGGGGGGCCCACACCCATAAAACCCTCTGTACGGCCCTTCGTACAACCCCTGCCCAGAAATTGAAACCCTACTTCTATGCAGGACGATAAGACTACCAACCTGAAGCTCGCTAGTCCTGGATCGACTGCCTCATTCTCCCAGAATCACATAATCTCCTCTGAATACCTCTCATCCAGTCACTTTGGAAACAAGTACAAATGAGGTGGCAATGTGGGCCCTACATCTATATATAGGCCTTTCTGCCAAAATTTCAAACACCATTCCGGGAGCTTCGGGTGTCCGTTTTTTGATCCGTCTTCAGCCACGGGATCAAAATCCAGTTACCTACATCAAGAAAATCCCCGAGCCAGTTTTTATCCTTAGCCCCTGGGTCACCATTTTTTTCATACCCCGTCCAGGTACGCATGCGCATGTTCAAAATTATCAAATAAATGCTTGTATGTTCGATTCTCTTTAGATATTTCTTACGTCGGGTATTTGGTTTTCATGTGTGCAGGTACTTTGTCATCATACATCAACTCAACCCCATCAGGTATATAATTAGCACTGGCATGTAATCATTCCCTTTGAATCTCACTTGCATCTCCAGTCACACCCTCTGACATTTTCCTCTAGGATCTCCATCTTCGGCTCTGCAGTACCAACACCTCCATTTGCATCTTCGGTATTGTCACCCGGTAGCACTCTCCCGCACATGAGTTGTCTCATTCATAGCACCCTTTTGCACTTTGACACTCATGCTGTTTTTTTCAAACCTTTAGGGATGGGAGTCCCGATAGTCTTACATCATGTCACGAATCAGCCACATACTCCTTCTCCTCATTTTTCTAGCTTTCCCACCAGACTCCCAGATTATCAATTCAAGGTTCTATTTTGATTGCACCTCCACAGTATCCTGAACCCTCCATTTCATCCACTTTGCCTCTCTGCAAATTTACCTTCATTTCACCTACCTCATACAGAAACCCACCCATGGGGCCCCCACCCTCCACCAGTTCTCCAAGAAACTGACACCCTCACCGGCCCAACCATATTACATTGGGGCACCCATTTCTGTATTTGTACACAACCCAAATGATTCTTTATTTATTGTACAAATGCCTTTATTTCCAGCATTTCCATACCTTTTTGTCGTCCCTTTTGGCGACCTTCTCCCCTTTTTTGGAAAACGCAACCCATGTTGCCCTTGGTTGGGGCACTCCTTATCCTATATCCTTGTTGACATCATCCATATCCTCTGAGTATCCCACAGGTCACTTACCTCTGCCCTCTGAGTTTGTTCACTTTGTCCCGCCTCTGGCACAACTTATCCCACATCTTGTTGTCCCCCTGACACTCGACTTAGTTGAACGGTTGTGGCCACTTATACTTTGCATATACCCCCAACCAAGGGCAGTCTTGAGTCTCCATACAT
>ML841233.1:59429-73094 GCA_009831015.1 Picea engelmannii | reverse complement strand
CGGTGCCTCTGTTCGAAGAAGATGTGTCGCCTATTGGTAGTCGCCGAAGGATTTGTATGAAACTATCCATCATCTCGTTCCTCTGTTGCATGAGGGATTCCTCAATCAATAGTTTGAAAGGATCTCCTATCCCGTCATATTTATTTTCTCTTGCCATGGGAGGTCGCTTGGGTGTGCAAGAGCTTCTTTCCTCAAGAGAAACAAGCTCGAGACCCAACTCTTTGTACTTCGACCTCGTTGGGGACATGCATTAAGACAACAAGGAGCAGACCGCTCTGATACCATTGATCCGAATTTTATGAGAAGAATGAAATGAATACAAATTATTAACAGGTGCTTAACACAAAATAAGAGAGATATAGTAAAACTGGTTTTCTATTCAATAATGAAATAAACTGAAACTGTAAAATGCAGTGGAAACAAGCTTGCTAGAATGGTGGCGGCTTATCTCTGAGAAGAGATGTGACGACAACGTGCATTCACAATAAGAAGGTTACAATGAAAATATGAAGGCCTTTTTACAATAATCAAGAATGCCAAAAACCCTATACATCCAAAAACCTAACCCTAGAGATGAAGCGCCAAAAGTCATGTGGGCCCCATTTGGGTAAGTTAGTACATCAACTTCCCGGGGTCGTAAAGTTTGCATACGATCTTCGTTTTAGGCATGTGATAGCCCGTTGGAAAGGTATCATCGAGGAGATTCATTTAGGGAGATTAATAATTCCTTTGACTATTATTATGAGCTCGATCCCGAAAAACTTTCATTTAGGCCCTCAAAATGGCCCCGGAAATTAAAACTGCTAAAAATAGTAAATTTCCAAAATTGTCAGAAAGTTGTTTTGAGCCAGTTGGAAAAGGTGGGTGGCCACCGATATCCATTTGGATCAGAAAACCCATCCAAATCCTTTGCTATATTCTTCAAGAGAAATACCTTCACCACCAAAAAAGACCTAGCACACAAGAGGGTGCTCAAACCATAGAAGACTAACGCCCAAGAGAGGTGTGCACTTTTCCCAAGTAAATGTACTTGCTGAAATTTCCAAACTCACATGAAAGATGTGTTTCCACAATGGGGATTTTACCTTTACTTATACTAACCTAAACATGTCAACATAAGTGTCTATTGGCTCAACAGGGCCGACCTTTCTAAGTCACATTATAATTATTATTATTATTAATAATATTATCCAGATTAATTATCTTTTACATTTATTATTAATTACATTAATGTAGGGCTGACCTGTACCCTTTACATAACAATTAGGGTTACAGGCAGGTCTGACTCTTGAACAATATATAGGAAATGATCTGATACATCCACTAGTGCTCATCCACTAGGTGCACATCCATAGGGATGCCATATCTCTGGTTCACTGCATTACACAGAAGAACCAGATCTTCACATGTTCACCTGTGCTCGTCCACAAGCATGTCCACTCTACAGATCTTCTTTCCCAATGCCTCACATAGGAGAATCATTTGGAGTCTTCTCGTCAACTCTGCTGCTCAGAGGAGGATAATACATCATCTTCATTTTTGTTCACATGACGATGAACCCAACACTTTGGGATTTCACACATTCACCTTGTGCTCATCCATAGTCACGTCTAACTCAATAGATCGCCTTTCCCACTGGATAATCATATGGAGTTCTTCTCAACTCTCTGACTGGAGAAGGTCATCTCTATGTTCTTAGATCTTTCTCAGGCAGGAACCATGTACACTTTTTAGGGTCTTTCTCTCAGGTTTGTAAGCCGAGAGAAATACTCACATAACTGCAATGATCCACATATCATAGGTTTGTAAGCTAGAGAATGTCTCACATAGCTGAAATCGTCAACACTCCCTCTCAGCTAGGGAGACATTCTTCATCATGCCAAGTCTCACACGGATGTATTCTGAATTTTGTCTTGGCTAGAGTCATCAATACTCCCTCTTAACTAGGAAGGTATTTTTCACCAAGTTAGTTTGGTGAAGAAGTCTGCAATCTTCTCATGTGTAGGAAGGTATTGTATGTGTACAATTTTCCTTTGCATCATATCTCTGATATAAGAATATTTCATCTCATCGTGTTTCAATTCATCAGGAAGCACTGGGTTCTTAAGGAGATTTTACACATGGCTCTTGATTATCATAATAGGATCCATCTCATCTGTTAGAAGCTTGTGGAGCCACATTGCTTTGCACACTCGATGCTATATACCCTGCCTCTGTGGTACTCAAGGACATAGAGTTTTGTTTTCTGCTATATTAGTAAACCATGGCAAACTTCATAGTAGAATATCAACCGAATGTGCACTTTTGGTGCACTGTACTTTCTTCTTAATATGAATCAACATATCTTGCAAAATCAAGTTCACACTGGAGGCATATCTCAGGCCATATCCAACTGTGCCTTGTATATATATATATATATATATATATCAATACATGTTTTGTTGTTGTCTGGTGAGTCTGTCTTGGTTGATTCATGACATGACTATTCACTGCATGGCATGAATCAAGTTTGGTGTTAACCAAATACATTAGTGGTCCAATCAATTATGGATTAGTCTCATCTGAATCATCATCAATCTTCTTCTTTAAATCTATCATGGTGGATTTTACATTTTTCATACTGAACTTCTTTAATATTTTCACTGTATATTTTCTTTGACTTAGAAAAAATCTCATTGGTCCTCTGTCATACTTCTTGTCCCAAGAAGCAGTGCATCATACTCAGATTCTTCATCTCGAATTCATAAGTCAATGATTACTTGTATCCAACGACAAGGCTTTATGAATAAGTCATCAAAATCAGGCTCTCGTCACCAATACTGTAATAATATAGATTTGGATAAGAAACACTCTTGTTGAAATCCAAAATCATCAAGAATATATCTATCTGATATAGTTTCCAACTCATGGATGGTAGTATAGATGGAAGTGTATCGGGTTTACTGGATCAAGTGTCTCATCATAGACAACTCCCTCTGTTTGTGAGAAACCTCTGGCTATAGATCTTGTTTTGTATTTCTTGACACTTCCATCATGCTTGATCTTATAGATCCACTTGGAAGTTACTACAAACTTCTCTTCTGGTGCCTGAATAATATCTTATACATCATCTTAATATATACTAGTATTCTTATGTTATGGCATCTTTCCATACCTGTTCTCTTGTTGATTCTCTAAGGAGGCTCAACATCAATAAGGTGGATCATGACCGAAGGATAGCTCGAAAATATCTTTCTCTTTATCGAGACGTGCCTTGAGAGGCTTGCATGTTTCTCTGCCTCTTGCAGAGTGAATCTAGGTAGGCATTTTATGCCCTACTGCAATATTTATGAACATATCAACTGGAGAAACTAGATAACCTGGAGTAATGTATGTCTCCCTCTAAATTGATGAAGGGGGAGAAGGTATTTCTCACTGTCAATCTCCATCTGAGATTCTCTGGGTCTTTGAAAGACTGTCTCTTCTTCAAGGACAACATCTATGCTTGTCTCAATCTGTCTCTGACTAGGGATGTCGATCTGGGATGTCTTTGAAGATTCATTGTATCCTTTCTTCCTAAAGGATATATCTCGGACTTCTTCTCTTTGGGTACATGAAAATACACTAGGCACCGAAATAACCTGAAGTGTTCAATCTCAAGCTTTATTCCGGTGAAGACTTCTTCAGGAGTTATGTTTTTCAAGGTCTGGTGAAGACTCTTGTTTTGCACATATACTGTATCATGCATTCTTTTTCCCATGGAATAATAGAATGATTTTGATCATGCATTATTTGGTTGCCTCAATGGTGGTTCTATTCTTCCTCTTTCTCAACTAGTTTTGACTTCTTCTGAGTCAAGTGACTCCCTCTGAAGGATAAACATCTTCCTTTGTTCTTAACCTGTCTGGAACACGAAGACAAGAGGAACCAAAACAAGAATATCTCCTAAAGGAGAATAATGAGTACATCTCTAGAATCAAAACAATTTAAGGATTGTTGTCACAGTGACAACCCCTACTTGTAATGTAGCAAAATTTAGAAATATAGATTATAGGAATGAAAATTACAACAATCAAACCTGGAGTCTTCAATTCTAGTGTGTTGTTCCTCTGAATGCACTGAGATCCCTCTAGATCCATGACTTCAACAAAGGTTCCTTCCTCTTGCAATTACCCTTATGACAATGATACAAATAATATATATACAAATGCATACCTGAGGGTGCTGATATGATTTCTCCAATGGCACTTGGCTTATCTCTGTCCTCTGACATATTCATGAAGAAGGTAGTCATAGTGTCACCCTTTTGTATTACCCACAATAAGCCTTCCTCTGAATTCTTGTCTTCCAAGAACTTGAAGTTTCTTGATCCATCAAGCTTATCGTCCATCATAGTTCTTGTTCATCATAATTTTAGATTCTTCACAAACCCTTGTCAACTGGGCTAGAAAACCTAATGGCTAGGCTAGGATATCACTTTTAGGTTTTATTGGACTTATGACTGCCAACAATAATCCTTTTGAAATATAGGAGAACACTGGTGAGCTAAAGAGATCCTTCAATGAGTTGCAAAAACCCTAATTCTGAAATTTCTATAGAAATTAGTGAAACCCTAGAAACCCTAGGGCCAAAAAGTCAAAATGCTCAGAAATACAATCTGAATCTTGTTGGAGGTGCGCTAAAGGAGGCTGTACACTCCTATGCACTTTTTATCCCCAACGTCCAAGTGAAAAGTGCTTAAACTACTTAAAGAAGTAGGCCATACGAAATTTCTGGAAACCCTAGGAGGGTCGTACAATTTTCCATAAGAGAGAGAGGAGAATTGGTAGATGCTTGTGCAATGGGTTCTTTCAAGACCTATGCTCTGATACCATTTTGATTTTTTAATAATCTAGGTTAAGCATGAAGTTCATTCCATTTTAGCATTTAACCTAACCATAGACAATAATGTTGCAGCAACCAAGATCACAAGAAGAAACACCATGCTCAAGAACACAAGAAGTATGCTGGGAAATCCTTCTCAACAAGGGAAGAAAACCCAACTAAATCCTTTGCTATATTCTTCAAGAGAAAGACCTTCACCACCAAAAAATACCTAGCACACAAGAGGGTGCTCAAACCCTAGAAGACTAGCGCCCAAATATTTATTATATTAATTTCACCATTCACCATACAATACATACAATGTTTTAGGTATTTTGTAGCTACCAAAACCCTAATCCCTTAATCCAGGATTAATTTAGAAAACCGCTAAAATATCAAAAACCACCCCCAAAAAATTATTTTGAGGCGCTGCCCCGAATGCTGTGCGTAACTAGGGGGACAAACTTGCCCCCCCTGGGAGACCCCCAAGAAAGCACCACGCGCACACAAAACAAAGAGTGAAGGAATTTGGGATCATTAGACACATTTGTCGAATTTGACGCGCCCACACACACACATGCAAAGAATATAACACATACCCAACAATATCTAGTGAATACTCGACCATATATTTTCTTTGTTGTAAACACTTTAAGCCAGTTCCAGGTGGAACCTAGACATGAGCAATGGATAGATGCAAAGCATGTTATAAGATATATTCGTGGGACGTTAAACTATGGTTTAAGATACACCTCAACCAGTGATGTACAACTTCATGGATTCACAAATTCAGATTGGGCAAGGAGTGAAAAAGAAAGAAGGAGTACTTCAGGGATGTGTTTGAGCTTGGGATCTGCTATGATATCATGGGCCAGTAGGAAACAAAATTTTGTTGCACTCAACATTGCAAAAGAATAATATATTACAACTTGTGAAGCATGTACTGAAGCATTATGGATGAGGAAGCTGATTTCTGGACTATTTGATCAGGTAACAGATTCGATCGTAATATACTATGACAATCAAAGTTGTATGAAGCTATGAGAACACCCAGTGTTTTATGACTGGTCAAAACATACTGAGATCAAATACTACTTTATTCATGATAAAATCCAGGAAGGAGAAGTGAAACTCCAGTATATCTCCACAGGTGAGCAGGTACTAGATATTTTGACAAAGCCTTTGTCCATAATAAAGTTTGTGTACTTAAGGGACAAGATGGGGCTCGTGGAGATTACTCCCTTAGTTGAAAGGGAAGAAATGGATCCTCTGGTTGGGAGGGACCACTGATATGTTATTGATGTATGGGAAATCATTTTCTATTTTGGAAAATGGTCCAGGTTGGGTAGTCACTTTCCAGTCCAAAAAGTGGTCTAAGATTTCTCATGGAAAATCATTTTCCAGTTCGGAAAATGGTCCTAAATGGACAATCATTTTCATAACAAAAATGGCCTGATAGATTGTTGATGTACCATAGACATCGATTCCCCTTGTGGCTAGTGTGGGGGAATGGTGTAGGACAATCATTCTCCTTGGAAGTCACTTTGAGATGCGGTCAAGCAGAATGGTTCACCTCTCCGGGAAGTCATTCTTTTGAAGTTCACAGTTGTGATTAGTTTTGAAGAATGGTCTGATGTAGGAGGTTGGTGTAGGATAGTCATTTCCATAGGAAATGGTCCGGATAGTCATTCCCTAGGGAAGACTCATTCTCTCTAGGTAGCACTGTGAATAGTGTCAAAAGAATGGCCCAGTTAGGTTGAATGGTCTAGGCTCAGTAATCAAGGAGAGTCATTCCCTAGGGCAGATTCATTCTCTCCAGGTTTCACTGTGAATAGTGCCAGAAGAATGGCCCAGTTAGGTTGAATGGTCCAGGTTCATAAATCAGGGATAATTATTCTTCTATGCTTGGGAAGAATAGTCCAGATAGCCCATGGTTGATGTTTAAATTTCTGAGGGAAGATGCTCTTTTAGATCTCATATATGTGAGTGGAAGAATGGCCTAGATGACTCAGTTTGTATCATGATATTGTTGATATCAGATGATATGATTGTTGTATAGATTGTATGTCTTTGGACAATAGTTGTATGCTACTGTGGTGGATGTGATCCACTTGTAGTGACTGCGTGTCACTGGTTAGTAGCATTGTGCTACTAGGATTGGTTGTGTACTACTAGATAGTAGTTGTATACTACTACGAATAGACACAATTTTGTTCTATTGGATGGCATTGTTATGATTACCATGGACACTATCTAGTTGGATAGTGATGATGGTGCTCATGATTTGATCATGAGATAGCCTATATGGCTATGATGGTGATACCGATTGAATGGTATGTTTGTGATCAATATCATTTCCTTTAATACCTCCCTATCTAGGAGGAAGTGTTGATAATTATGGTAGTTGTGGGAGGTATAAACCTCTACGTGTAACCTTTGACAAGACTGGAATATTCTGGGAAGCAAGAGAAACCCTAAAACGTTGGATAATAACCCTAGAAGACAAGTAGAATCAAGAGAATAAATAATATTGAGTTATTATCCTGAAGGAAGAGAAGTCGGCCCAGTCAGGTGAGTTGGAGTAGTATAAATAGAGGGTGCTAGAGATAATTTTGGTCTCACTCACTCACAATTGCATAAGGACAAGTGGTGCGCATTAGTGGTGGAGAACTACAACTACTATAGTAGTGACTTAGTATTGGGTTATGGTTTGGACTTTTTGTTTGGTCTTTGGTTGTTGTTGGTTGGTACGCTAGCCTTGGAGAGAGGTACACTACCTTGGTTGACTATTAGTTTGCTTCTGGAATTATTTTGTCTGTCAAGGTTAAAAGGTGCCCGAGGGTGGCCTTTGTGCCTATACTTGGGTGACAATATTGCTATATTATCTATGGTGAAAACTAGCACAACTCTTATATTCTAACACAACCTAGGGTTTTCATAGAGCAATCAATGATATAAAATATTAGGCCTTACCACAATGAAATGCTTATTTTAATGATTAAGTGTTAATGGAATTATAGTAAATAAGAGGATGATTAAATAGCTTTAAAAAAATGGATTAATACATAAGGCTAACAAATCTTAGTAAACTTACATCCTACCACCTTTGCACAACCATAATTGAAAAGTAATTCATAGGGCACACACATGAAGAGATGAAGTTCACTATGTTGCTTAGGGATTAATACAAACATTTATAATTTGTGAGTTTGTCAACACTTTCTTTAATTAATCCATTTTGGAATAATCTAAATATGTAGTAATCAAAGATCTTTTTTATGTTGAATTTGGCCAAATTTTCATGGATAATTTGAGTTCCTTCATGATCCAAATTCCATGCATATTGAAACTTTACCCATAAAATTTTTTCCCTATTCTAAACCAACCTAGATACTAGAAGAATGAATCATAATTATGAACCAATAATTACGCTATAAGATGTCCCCCCTTTATGGATCTTATGTTAGATTGAGACTTGAAAGCCATTCCCAACCATTTAGATCCATTAAATGACCCTTGGGGTCTTCTTAGTCATTCATTCGAATGGTGCAATGCTTATGAAAGCACCCACTTTTATTGATTGTTCAAGCTCACCATGGTTTATCAATGTGTCAACAAAGTGGACTAGGTGTGTTATTCATTTGGAGATCTCCACCATATATTGAATTTGACATAGGTATTTGGTGCATGGTTGGTGCCATGAATTTTATGAGCTATTTATTGTCTATGTATACATGCACAATAGGAGCCTTGACACACTATCTTTAGGTAGCGAGGGGATGACACAAATGATATTGATGAGCCTTAACTCAAAGGCCCCCTCTAAATGTGTTCATATGCATTGCTTATTCAACAATATAATTTCTCGAGATAATCCCACACATCAATGGATTAACACAAATACCAAAGGATTATATGCACAAATCCTCTCTCATAAACACTCTTAGGCACCAAAATTCTCTCATATCAAGAATAAATCTCATACACATGCTCATTCACATCAATATGGAAACAATCTTTATTAATAAACCAAAGTATAGTTACATTCCCAAATATATGCTTCAATGTCTCTAGTATGTTGACGTCTAACTCTTATACTATCTCTATGGTTCACACTAACAATGCATTAAGATAACTAAATTATGTCTAGATAAATTATTACTCTACCTATTTTTCTAGGCTAGATTGCTATGAAAGCCACTTATAGGCCCTGGCCTTGACAACCCTTATATTTATTAGTAGACTTCTACCATGGAATCCTTTCAATTGATCTAATGGAATCTCACAATATTTTCCAATGCTCTCAATATATTTTTCCATGCTTTCCTCATCCTTATTACATTCCATTCTCATTGACAATGTTCTCCAAATCTCTTCCAACTAGAACCATAACACTACTTTGAATATATAAACCTTAAACCTAATTTTTTTGTGAACCAACCAGGAATCCACCATTCACTCTCTATCGATGCACCCTTCCATCAAAGTTTTCCTTTGTAATTGAGAGAATGCAAGGACCGGTTCAAGTGCAACATTGAGGTATGGATCCATAAAAAAAGTTGGAGACTTCTATAATCCATGCTTGCAAATACCATAGACTGAACCCTCCTACCTCCCAAAGTCCTTCACTCAAATTCCCATTTTCAACCTTGATCTAAAGTGAATTTTCCTTCTTGAGGCTGTGGAATCCTACTCACTCGCTACAATTGGTTCCTTCCAAACTTTGATGCTAATCCATCTTAGTTCACAATGTGGCTCTTAACAAGATTTTTTTTTTTGTGAGAATGCTCTGGATGAGATGATATGGTTGAGAGGGAACCTTGCACATAAATTTTTCCAAGGCCTCTGAATTAAGGCTCATCAAGCCTATCTATCTAAGGGGATAAATATCATAATAAATTCAATCCTCCTCTAAATTGGGCACGATGACATAAAAATGTTATGATTTTCGATTCAACCTCGAGTTGCCTCCATGATGAATGGGAGAAGAGAGTCATCCATGGGGAAATTAATACCAACCACATTATTCTTGAAAAGGAATTCAATGCTTATCTAGGAAACTTTGGCCTCATCTAGTTAATTGCATGTAAGGAAACGATTCTAGCAATTTATTCATAACTCAAAATATTTTATAGGGTTTTTTCTTTGATTTGGGGAACTTTTAAAGCTACAAATATTCAAAATTCAATACCTCTTCATAATACATTTTGTAAACCAAAAGAAAAAGGCATTGTGTGAAAAATTACCGTCAAAACTCAATTGAATTTTAGCTATGGGAATGCATTAAATTTTCCTCTATACATCTCCAATTCCTTACATTTTCCATGAATGTATAATGATTTAGAGTATGTTGCAAAAGTGGATTCAACCTCAAAATCCAAGGTAAACCATAATCTTCAAATTCTTCAAATGGGGTAAGGTTCGAAGTACATTCTAAAAGTGGATTCAATCTCAAAATCTAGGACAAAACATGTCTTCCAAACTCTTCAAATAGGGGAGTAAAAGAAAGTGAACTAAGTATGGGACCTACGTCGTATTTAGATCCAAAAATTATCCTTTGAATCACAAAATCATGGTGCGACCAATAATATTCAAAGCACTTAGTTATTTATGATGCAATCCTTATTCAATATGCATGTGGATTCACTCAAATGCCAAGTTCCTTTTCTTCTCTACACCCTAATGTCAAAGAAGTACACATGGGTATAAAAACATGCACCGCATAAACATGTAACACAACGCTTATTAAGAATTAACCTCAATATAATAAAACAAGGTTGTGTAGCAGTGTAGTCCCTGCCAAGGAGGTTACAAAGTAAATTGTGGAAAATAGTGTCGAATTGTAAATGACGAAAGTGTTCGGTGCAAAATGTATATCACGGAAATGTTGTGTGCAACATGTATATCACGGAACATGGGGCATAAAATTTTGTTAACGCTAAGGCGCAACCTCGCAGAGCAAGGTAAATTGTGGAAAATGGGGTCAAATTGTAAATGACAGAAGTGTTCGGTGCAAAATGTATATCACAAAAATGTTGTGTGCAACATGTATATCATAGAACATGGGGCATACAATTTCGTTAGTGCTAAGGCGCGACCCTGTGGAGAGATAGGAAACTGCAGCGAAGATGTGGCAAGCAACATGAAGCACATGTGGTATCCATGCAACAAATGACGCTTGACATGTTGATCTGAAAATAGAAGGCTGACTTGTTATGCTATGCAAGCACCCCTACTTCATTAAAATAAACTTTAACAAGACCTTGCTTCATGTGTATAAATATGCAAGATAAAACTTATGTGTTAAACTTATGCATCTTCTTGTAAATGTTTATGTGTGAGAAATTGTTCCTTTAGATGGTTAAATATGTACTTTAAACATATACACAGAAACACAACTTGCAACAAATAAACCATCAAAATCACAACAAGAACAAGATGATAAAGGAGTTCACCCCCCTACGGGCTACATCTCCTTGAGCCTCCATAATGGACTTGGCTCTCTGGGATTAATTAATCAAAAGTTCTTTTACAAGCTGCTACTCAACTCCAATGGAAAAAAAAAACTGTACCATTGAGATCAGAACACATAAAAACCCCAAAAACGACTAATAGAACTCTGAAAACGGATCATGGCTCATCCGGGCATGACCTCTTCTACATGTGGCCATAAGCTTCCATGAGCTTATCTTTGGAAAAAACACCTATAAAGTCCTCAAAAGCCTCTGAAATCCGTCCCAATGTGTTCAGAGCATAACAATTAGCCAAACATGATATTTAAATCACAGAAAATAGACATAGGCTCACCAAACCATGTCCTCGATCAAAGAGGGCTTCAAGCTCCCTGGAGCTTCCGGGAACTTCAACGGTGAAAAACTTGCTGAATAAGTCTTCAAATGGCTGTGAAAATTGCACCAATGGATCCAGCATGTCCAAAAACCCCTAGCTGGGCTTTTACGACACCTCAATCGGCCAAACGATGAAGAAGTTAGGCCTCCTCCATCTTCCTCCTTCAAGCTTTGCTGGAACTGGCTCTACAAAACGCACCTCTGTGTGCATTAACCTGGAACACGCTCCCGAAATGCGTTATAACCTGGCACCGGGCGGTTCCCGAATAATCGTGCAAACTGTAGGACGGTTAGTGGAACTAAAACCCCCAACCGTCAAACTCGTGGGCATATGTGGTCCTCCATATGACCTCGCGCAAAGGGCTAAAACCCAAAAACAAATAGGAATATGACACATTGCGGTCGTTGTACAACCGTTAAAACTGCGCGCAAACAGGTGGTTAGAACCGTAACATAACCACATTAAAACAACCCCCGAAATAAATCTGCGCGCATATACCAATAGTTATATGTGTTAAATAAACTATGGTTTAGGGCAACAAAACACCCGCGCCAAATTCCATGTTGGGTCGTATGGTAAAACAATGTATAACACATATATGTAATATATGGTTTAAATAAATCCGCGCCCATTGCATATGAAACACGGTCATATAATACTTGCAAATGACCACGGGCCAATGTTAAAACCCACGCGCAATCCTCCGTTTACAAAGGTCATATGATAATATAATAGGACCACGGGTCGGGGCCAAGCCCCGGCCCGAACTCCCAACCAATATACAACACATAAACCATAAATACAATGTTCCCCGCAATGCTAACAAGGAACAAATGGCGGATTATTGGTTAGTGGAGGTTCATGAAAACATTGGCAGATATGGAGGTCACCGGTTCGAATCCAGTCGACTCCACTCAATTTTGATAAACAAACCAAATGAACCAAAAAAAGGGGGACACGTGGTGCCCATGGATTGGGCCACGTGTTTCCTTATTATTTGCCATAAACCGGACACGTGTCATCACCGTATTCGCCAACAAACAACCAACTAGCAGTTGCCACCTCACCGAACTTCCATGTCATCATGATGGTACGGCCCTCCACGTGGTTGTATGGACTGTACGGACAGGTACAGTCAACATCCCATTTTTTTTCCTGTTTGCCTTGGCGAACAAATCGCGATATCTTCTCCATACGGACTCCGTTTGAGAAAGTAAATATACCGCCGGAATCGGGAAGACGAGACAGACGCAATGGCACCGTTTTCGTCGCAATCCGAGAACTTTGAAAATTGAACAAATTTTTGCCCCCTGGTCCAGATTTTGATCACACCTTCCCACTTAAAGGCTTTTGGACCCACAAAATCTTATGATCATCAATAAGTTATATCAAAATCTTTTCGACATTTACCTGAATAGTCTGACATGCCGGGCACTGCAAATAGCTCTGTCCTTCAACCACTGCTCTCTGGCTGCTGCTGACCCACTGCTCTCCATGTGCCTGGAAGACTGCCAACCTTCCCACTGAGAATCAAGTCCTTCTTTTGAACTCTTTGGCGTCAACAAAAATCAGCTCTCCAATGGCTGCAAAAACCTTCCCTGCGACATCTTGTCACAAGCCAAGAAAACCATCAATCTTGAAAACAAATCATACAAGATTGAAAATGATGCCAACAAAAACTTTTGTTCTCCAAACAAACTGTCGCATCTCGTACTTTATCAAATCACATGGCGTTTTCAAAATCAACTTTCAAGTCAATAAACACCATCGACTAATCACAAGTCGAACAACACAATCGACACAACATAGTCGTCAGAAAATCATCAACACAAGTCGAGACTCATTGAAACATCAACCTTCCCAAACTGACAAGTCGACAAACATGATACACTGTCATGTCACAATCATGAATCACTCATGATGAACCATCACCAGGTTCACTGCTTACACATACATAAAAACAAATGCATGTAT
>ML841233.1:43033-58180 GCA_009831015.1 Picea engelmannii | reverse complement strand
CCTTGCTTCATGTGTATAAATATGCAAGATAAAACTTATGTGTTAAACTTATGCATCTTCTTGTAAATGTTTATGTGTGAGAAATTGTTCCTTTAGATGGTTAAATATGTACTTTAAACATATACACAGCAACACAACTTGCAACAAATAAACCATCAAACTCACAACAAGAACAAGATGATAAATGAGTTCACCCCCCTACGGGCTACATCTCCTTGAGCCTCCATAATGGACTTGGCTCTCTGGGATTAATTAGTCAAAAGTTCTTTTAAAAGCTGTTGCTCAACTCCAATGGAAAAAAAAAACTGTACCATTGAGATCAGAACACATAAAAACCCCAAAAACGACTAATAGAACTCTGAAAACGGATCATGGCTCATCCGGGCATGACCTCTTCTACATGTGGCCATAAGATTCCATGAGCTTCTCTTTGGAAAAAACACCTGTAAAAGTCCTCAAAAGCCTCTGAAACCTATCCCAATGTGTTCAGAGCATAACAATTATCCAAACATGATATTTAAATCACAGAAAACAGACATAGGCTCACCAAACCATGTCCTCGATCAAAGAGGGCTTCAAGCTCCCTGGAGCTTCCGGGAACTTCAACGGTGAAAAACTTGCTGAATAAGTCTTCAAATGGCTGTGAAAATTGCACCAATGGATCCAGCACGTCCAAAAACCCCTATCTGGGATTTTACGGCACCTCAATCGTCCAAACGATGAAGAAGTTAGGCCTCCTCCATCTTCCTCCTTCAAGCTTTGCTGGAACTGGCTCTATAAAACGCACCTCTGTGTGCATTAACCTAGAACACGCTCCCGAAACGTGTTATAACCTGGCACCGGGCGGTTCTTGAATAACCATGCAAACTGTAGGACGGTTAGCGGAACTAAAACCCCCAACCGTCAAACTCGTGGGCATATGTGGTCCTCCATATGACCTCGCGCAAAGGGCTAAAACCCAAAAACAAATCGGAATATGACACATTGCGGTCGTTGTACAACCGTTAAAACTGCGCACAAACAGGTGGTTAGAACTGTAACATAACCACATTAAAACAACCCCCGAAATAAATCTGCGCGCATATACCAATAGTTATATGTGTTAAATAAACTATGGTTTAGGGCAACAAAACACCTGCGCCAAATTCCATGTTGGGTCGTATGGTAAAACAATGTATAACACATATATGTAATATATGGTTTAAATAAATCCGCGCCCATTGCATATGAAACACGGTCATATAATACTTGCAAACGACCACGGGCCAATGTTAAAACCCACGCGCAATCCTTCGTTTACAAAGGTCATATGATAATATAATATGACCACGGGTCGGGGCCAAGCCCCGACCCGAACTCCCAACCAATATACAACACATAAACCATAAATACAATGTTCCCCGCAATGCTAACAAGGAACAAATGGCGGATTATTGGTTAGCGGAGGTTCATGAAAACTTTGGCGGATATGGAGGTCACCGGTTCGAATCCGGTCGACTCCACTCAATTTTGATAAACAAACCAAATGAACCAAAAAAAGGGGGACACGTGGCGCCCATGGATTGGGCCACTTGTTTCCTTATTATTTGCCATAAACCGGACACGTGTCATCACCGTATTCGCCAACAAACAACCAACTAGCAGTTGCCACCTCACCGAACTGCCATGTCATCATGATGGTACGGCCCTCCACGTGGCCGTACGGACTGTACGGACAGGTACAGTCAACATCCCATTTTTTTTCCTGTTTGCCTTGGCGAACAAATCACGATATCTTCTCCATACGGACTCCGTTTGAGAAAGTAAATATACCGCCGGAATCGGGAAGACGAGACGGACGCAATGGCACCGTTTTCGTCGCAATCCGAGAACTTTGAAAATTGAACAAATTTTTGCCCCCTTGTCCAGATTTTGATCACATGTAGAGCACCATTTATTTTTTGAAAGTATATAACAAAATGCAATTTGTTCATAGTGGAAGAGAAAATTTGGAAATTTATCGATGTAGTAAATGATGCTTGGCATGTAGAGCACCATTTGTTTTTTGAAAGTATATAACAAAATACAATTTGTTCATAGTGGAAGAAAAAAATTGGAAATTTAAATGCATTTGTCATATAGAGTTGTGAAAGATAAAAATGTATGAGGACATAAATTTAAAAGGAGATAAGATAACAATTTTATTTGAAATATGTCAAAAAATAAAAGTTTGTTACATACTACTAGAAATTTTGAAATATATAAAAAAATAAAAGTCTATTACATATTAATGGAAATTTCAATGTGTTTGTCATGTAGACTCGGATTGGGGCTCCCGCAGACCATTAGAGAAATATGTACAAGAAACAGGACTGTAGAAAGAAGATAGAGTGCAATACCTGCAAAAAAATAAATTGAAAGATATAAGTGTTTGCCTACACATTTCTATTTTAAAAAGTGGAATAACTTGGTTGATAAACAAAGAAGGATGCGATCAATAGACTTACAGTGATGGTACATATGAGCCCTTTGCCTATTTTCTTGCGGTTTTCATTTCATTGATGTCCTCGATAGTTGTTGGAATTCTGGAAACTACCTATTGCCTTTCGGTGGTGGCCTGCTTCAATTCCCTTTCGAGTCATTCTTCAATGTAGCTTCTCATTGGGGCAACGTTGATCTCATTCCGGATTTGTATGTTGAAAATATTGTTTTCTAATTCCCGGAAGTCGATAGAAATATTACACAGAGCTTGATGAATTTCCTCATTTTGTACTGAATAGTCGACTAGCTAGTCATCGATGTGAGCTTGATCATATTCAAGGATGTTGTAAAAAATTTCGAGAGACAACGCCTTAAATATATCAACTTGTTTATCGAACTATTGCCTAGTTAAGGGAAAGGAGTTTATGTTTAAGTTGGGGTCTTGGAAGTCGTTGGTCTTTCCGGATAAGTTTATTCTTGACAACCTTGTGAATAATTTATCTTTCTTTGATATGGCTTGTTCACGACTGAACAATGAGATGTAGGTTGTTCACTTTTTCTTTCCAGCATGCATTTAATTGACAGATCTGGTTTTTGGATGGAAGATCTTGTTGTCTTCTTTTTGTTTCTGTCATATTGTTGACAATGGTGCCAAAAGGAAGGACCGTGTTTAAATAGAAATGTTGTTCATCTTTTAACTCTGCTTGCAAATGTTCGAGCAAACTATGTGCCCTAGTTCCAAGGGAAGTGATGGTTTGTGATGTTTTTCACACCTCAGTAACCAGTTCCATTATTTTCTTGATATTATTCTCCACATATCCTCTACATGATGGAAGGAGGTTGGATGATCCTTTTAAGTTGGCTGCAGGGGTGGCAGGCATGGCTATTGCCAAAGGATTGACAAGCAATGGCATAGGAATCAAAGCCTCTTCCAATTCCTTGACCTAATCCTTCAGTCTGACATTCTTGGCCTCGATGCCTCCAATGGAATCATGAAGTTCATCTCCACTCGCCTTGCGAATTTGAGATATTTGGGACGACCGCATGTTGGCAAGGTCAACCTTTGAACGATATTTTCCTTTCTCATTTTTTACATCTTTTTTCTCAATTATCAATTTTTTGGATTGGTTGTCAAAAACAACGCTCTGGAACACGAAGGATTCATCTTCGTCAAAATTTTCGGTATCGGATACGTCCATTGGACGACTATGCTCTATGGCGTCTCTGGGATGATCAAGGTAGCGAAGCATGCTATCGAGATCAGTGTCAAGTTCCATGTTCTCACTCTGAATTTTCAGCTCTTCCGTCTGTCACACATTTTTTTTCTCTTCTTGTCTACTGGAAGCTTGTGATAACTATCAATTTTAGAGTGAGGAGGGTCGTTATATCCTCCTACGTTTGAAGAACTCTGAGTTTCTTTGTTTCTTTGGTGGGTCGTTGGAGCGATGCTCCGAGATGTCGTACTTTTTGGAGTGCTATTTTTCGATTGAACACTCTTGTCACTGGGGCCTTTCCGCTGTTGCCTGTACAATTTAGTGCATCTTTGCACTGTTTCTAGGTCATCGACATCATAAGCAAGAGCGTTGCCGCCAGTGTCTCTGTTTTCGGGCAAGTGTTTTTTGAAAAAAGAATCGTCGAGGCCAAGTGTTTGTAAATTTTGTCAGAAAACATTATTGGGGTCAAACCCTCTTATGCTTTCATCATATCTCAGGTTGAAGTTGCTAGAATGCGCTGGGAATTCATCAATTTTGTTGACGTTTTTCAAAACAAACTCCCCTACTTTCCAAGGCAGAGAAATGAACTATTTTTTTCTCTTCTTTTGCAATAGATGCAACCAATAGTTGTATTTTCATGCTACTTCTGCAACAAACATTATGTCCATAATGTGACATGGAAGGAGAGCAGGTTTTTCTGTGGAGCCAAAAATTCTTATCACAGTGTAATTATCCAAATGTTCAAGTGTCCCCTTCCTGTCATAAAAACTAGTTGCATGTTCAGATATGCAGGAAGCATCTTATCATAACAACAAAACTTTGAAAATAGACACGAAGCCATTAAAAACCTCATAAAAATAGTGGGAAGCCTTATGCTTCCACAAGTCCTGGTACCAGAATGTTACTGGGTCGAATTCTCAGTTGACATTCTTGGACAAAGACAGTTGTGGAAACTGACAGCAATGCGCTATCGAAAAAACTAAGTAGGACGACATATAAAATTTCTTTTCCCTTTTGAAGCTTGACAATTGGGAATGGATTTCATGGGAAATTAACTTGCCCCAATAAAAAAATGGCTTGTTCGTTGACTGTGAAATACAAATATAATGAGCCATCAGGGAAACAATTGTCATGGACTCCTGTCCCATTAGTATTATAAACAACCAAGTAATTTCGTGGAATGGATTTATAAATGAACTAACCTGGAAGCTTGTGATAACTTCAGGAACTAGAGTCGAGTCTTCCAATAAATGGGGCAAGAGGTCCAACCCGTTATTATGCTTTGCTAGGAACTGTTTGCAATCTTCTCCTCTGAACGTCAATGTTGGTTCCGAAAATCTTAACATCTGGTAGAAGACCTGAGGTGACAAAGAAACAAAAGAGCGGTCCCCCAGTGGAATAATTATTTTGTTTGAAATAAATTTATCTATGCACCAGGAGACCAGGTCCTTACAGTCAAAAACCTCAGTGACACAGCCTACACGAGCAATCCTAGAGGTCCAAATTACCTTGTTCTATGCGGCAGAGGTTGAGTAATAAGAATATGCCCTGGACCACTGGAAGTTCTGGTCCTCGCGCCCGAAGATGTTCACTGTATCTCCACAGAACTATTTTCAAGATGATGCCATAGGTTTATGAGAACGTTAGTTTGCTCTAGACGATGGTTGAAATGAACACTTAGAGTCGATAATGTAACTCTCCGGTAAATCTTGGTTAAATGATTATGAATGGGAAAGCTCCTCGAGCCTTTCACTAATTAATGACAATCTGTATGGGTGGTGCATGATGAACTATTAGCAGTAAATCTTACTTATTGCATATTTAAAAATGCGAAGGTGGTGGGTGCGACAAAGAGCAATTAAGGATTGGAGGTTTCGTGAACGTGCCAAGGTGACGACGTGTGAACGACATTTCATGATTTTGAAATCAACACTCGGAAGGGATAATATAACCCCCCACAAATCTTGGTTTAATGCACATTAATAGGAGATCTCAAGTCTTTCGCCCATCAATGACAATCTATACAGTTCTTGCATGATGAGCTGTTAGAATTAAATGTCAGTAATTGCATATTTAGAAACAAGATATGTATATATATATATATATATATATATATATATATAATTTCTTTTATTATAGACAAGTGCGAAGGTCACGGAGATGGGGTAGAGCAAGGAATGAATGATAAGGTCTGAAAAGCGGTCGAACGGGATTCAAAAAAGGGTTATGGGGATACTTAGGAGAGGCAAGTGTTCCACGGTCAAATTTTATGGATTTGAATTTTTTACTGCAAAATGTGTAAAACGGAAGAGAGCATGATGGGGTAGTTCAGCGGCCGGTTTGTATATTTGCGGAATTTCGGGAAAGTGGCTGAGTATGGAATAGGGAAACGATTGGGCAGAATCATTCTTGAAAGCGAGGATTGAAGTTTTTGTGAACAACCCAACCTGACAATGCACAAATGAAATTCCATGATGTTTGAAATTAACGCTTTCTAATTGCATGCCTAGGAATAAGATCTTATATATAATTGGTAATTTCTAATTGCAAAAGGGCACGGTCACAGGAAACAACGATTAGGAACTGAATGTTTATTGAACCCACAAAACCGACGATCCACAAAAGAAATTCGAAGAAATGGCTAAGAATGGAAAGAGGACAGATGGGCTTAAAAATGGGGTGACAATAGTTCCACAAAAGACGTGAGGACCCAATGGTTAAATTGTGTTTCTCGAAACTTTTCAGTGAAAAATGCATACCACAAAAGAGGGCATGATAGGTAGACTATAATACGGAAGAGGGTATGATCTGAGTCCAGTTGTAAATTTGTATATCGCGAAAGTGACAGTATTGTTCGCAAGTCATGGAACAATAGAAGTCCAATCTAGAGCAACACCAGGAATCCGCGGTCAGAGAATTGTCTGGGTATGGAATCGGGAAGTGGTCAGTCGGTGTCGCAATATAAGAGCATGAGTGTAAGCGTGAACCCGTAAGTCCGCCCATGTGTGCATCCAGACATTTTCAAAAAACGAATAAGTGACAAGAAAGATAAAGTTCAAGGAAAAGAGAAATGGATATTTGGCTAAGTATAGAAGACAGAAAAAAAGAGCCAATATATTCACATCTGTAACAGATATCGCATTTTGCTACCAAGATATATACTTGGAAATAAGTTCGAAGGTGGTGGGCATAGAAACAACGACTAGGAATACTATCTGTGAGTTTACTTGGTTCTTGGTTGTATGCTTCATCTGTCAATTTGTATATCACCGAACTCTGAGTCATTTTTTTAGCCAGCCAACCTGCAAGTCCGACTGTCAATTTGTATAGTGCGGAACTCTGGGTGTTGTTTGTAGGACACGAAACTATAGAGAAAATGTTTTTCCCTTTAATATAACTTATGTGATGCAAATGCAGTATGGCTCATTTTATCACTTTTCCATCCGTAAACAATGGCAATCTTGAGCCCGCTAGCCGTGGAGCCCATGTGTCAATTTGTGTATCGCGGAGCTCCGAATGTTGTTTGGAGGTCATGGAAAAATAGAAGTGCAATGTTGAGCCAACCAGCACGCAATTTCGCCTATCAATTTGTATATCGCGAAACTTTGGGTGCTACTTGTAGGACACAGAACAATAGAGGGCCAATTTAGAGAAAGGGAAAGCGCTCGATTGAAACGTGTAAATCCGCCAAGCCATGCAACAAGGCATTTTTCGGAAAAAAAAAATGATTCAGTAACCAGGAAGAAAAACTACAAGGGATAAAAGAGTGGGAAAATAGAAAGGTGGAGGTAATTTTTTGTAAGTGCAAATTGGTTTCAAACAAGCCCCATTGTTGCAAAACCATCATTTTCTACTAATTGTCAGCAAATGTTTTGTTGAATATTTGATTTTATTGCAACCTGTGGGTGTAAATATGTTCTTGATAAATTCTTCCATGAATGTAACATTTAACTTAAGTATTAAACTTTATTTTCTACTAATTGTCAGCAAATGATTTGTTGAAGATTAGATTTTATTGGAACGTGTGGGTGTAAGTGTGTTCTTGATACATTCTTCCATGACTGTAACATATTAACTTAAGTATTAAACTTATTGCATTATGGGTTGTTAGCATTAAAACTTAATAACTTCATGTCTAGAAACAAGAATGGGGATTTTGTTGCAACACTGTACTTTGGTATTGCTATGTTCCATCTGCATTACGGGTATAATTGGTTTGAAACTGTGTGTAATCCATTTTTTGTTTGCATAAAATCCTGGTGTATTGACACAGTACATTGTCATATAATTGTTAAATGTTCCATCTTAGAACAAATAACCTAAGTAAATACAATATCAAAAAACTACGAGACCACCGAACCATGCCAATGAGAACATGCATTAAATCCAGAAAAAAAACAACAACGAAGACTCCAAGGAAATTTTTTTTAATAGCAAATCCATTTAAAAAAAAACAAAAACACCAAGTATTGTACATCTATCCTTAGAAATTGGACCCAGTTCTTCGGGCCAAAACATTGAATGTAGCTACCACAAACACAGGCACGGGATCCGCATTATGTAGGATCCTTACAGTTTTCTCCTCGATGAATCATCCTATGGTAAAATTGATAGTTTTCAGAAGCTCCCTGTGATGAAGAAGACGAAAAATGTTGCAGGGCAAATGGAATAGCCCTTAACTGAAATTTAGGACACGACTAGAAACCGCCTCTGCACAGTCGAAAAAACTTTAGGGACACACGCTGCACGTGCAATTTTAGAGGCCCAAATTAGTCCATTCTGGATGGAAAGAGATGAATAGTATAAATATGCCTTGTGCCAGTGAGAGTTCTGGTCCTGATTCCCGAAGATGTTAATTGTATATCTAGAGAACAGGACAATAGTCCTGCAAGTGAATAATTTTTTGGATTGAAATATATCTCTAGGAGCATCAACATCATTTCTTTACAATGAAACTCTTCTACCCAGAATGGACTAATTTGGACCTTTGGAATTCCTACTTTCGAGCTGGAAAGAGGCTATTGCGTTCAATGTCGGTTTCTATTCTAAAACTCCTTTTGGTGTTTTCAGGACCTCCATCACTGAGCCGGGAAGTTCCGCCCATTATGGTTGATTTCAATTTGGGCGCAAGAGTGGGAACAATCTTTGCAATTCCATCATCCATTGCCATATGATCGCCCATCAAATCATCTTCTTCTGGGTGGGAATCCATGACATCAACCTCTACTCCAGTGATCAATGCAACTGGGCAGGTTCTCTAAGCAGGCAGGGTTTCCTTGGAATTATTTGGCTTGAAATATATCTGTCAGTGTACCAAGGGACCATCTCCTTTTTTGCTCCTAGGCAGAGGGAGACTAGTAAGAATATGCCCTGGAATAGTGGAACCTCTGACCATTATGCTCGAATGTGTTTACTGTAGCTGGACAGAACTTCTGCCACAAGTTAACGAGAATTTTTGTTTTCTCTAGACGATGTTTGAAATGAAAATTGGGGAGGGATAATATAACCCTCCACAAATTATGGTTTAATGTGTATCAATGGAATATCTCCTCGAACCTTTCACTGATCAATGAAAATCTACAGGGTTCGTGCAGAATGAGTTGTTACCATTAAAGCTCACTAATTGCATATTTAGAAAAAAGTGTGAAGGTCGCGGTGACGTCGAAGAGATTAAAAATTAGAGATTTCTTAAAGGCACCAATCCATCGGCGCACGAAAACAGATTGCATCATGTTTGAAATGAATACTTGGAAATGATAACACTCTTATCCACAAATCTTGGTTTATTTCGTAGTAATGACAAATCTTCTCTGGCCTTCCGGACATTAATAACAATATTAATGTCCATACGAAGGTAGCGGTGATGACAAATTGCCCTGAAACATAGTACATTTCGTGCACCCATCAACTCATGAAACAAATTCCAAGAAATTCCCATGTATGGAAAGCGGTCGGGTTGGTTACAAAAAAAAAGGGTAGAAGATATACCTAGGAGACGTGAGGGGCCGATGGTCATATTTCATCTTAGTGACAGATATCGACCATCAATTTGTATGTCGCGGAATTTAGGGTGTTGTTTGTGCATAGGGAAACAATGGAAGCACAATGTCGAGAGGGAAATTTGTATATTGATGAACTTCGGGTGATGTATATAAAAGCATGAGACATTCGGAAAAAGGACCAAGTAAACAAAAAATGAAAGCATACGAAATGAAGGGGAATTTGTTTCCTAATTTGTAAATCGCGGAAGTTCGGGTGCTAGTTGTAGGCGACAGAACAATGTAAACATAATGTTAAACCCGCCTATAGAGGAACCCGCGATTCAAAAAGTTTGTTCAATATGAAACGAGGAAGAGGTTGGTCGGGCTGGTGATATAAAAGTAACATTGGAAATCTGAAGACGTGAATCCGCCAAATCCTGCACCTAGACATTTTGAGTAAGTAAAGAAAGGGAAAGCAGAGGGAAAAGAGAAAGCATATGGCAATTTTTGGAAGCGGGAATTGGTCTTAACAATAACTATGGAGTGCATTAAACATGTTAACAGGTTCTTCAATCAAGGAGTAGATACACCAAGCGATATTTATAGTTTCCAGGATCTGTTTGTATAAGAGAAGCATCGAAAAGTTACAAGACAATAATTTTTTGGATGTTTAAGTAAATTTTTTGTACTGTTAGCTTCACCGCAAGTATAACAAAGACGAATTTGAATTTTAATGTCCTCTCGTTCATATGATTGTTCCATTAGACTTCACATAGTATATATTCTTTTATTTCAATTTGTTTGCTAATTTGTGGGTCACGGAAGTCAGGGTGTTGTTTGTAGGAGACGGAACAATGGAAATGCAATATTGAACCCACCTATCTGGTAACTCACTTATTTGAAAAACCACGAGCCAAAATTTTTGTAAAATATGAAATAGGGAAGCCGTCGGTCGGGCCAGTGATATAAAAGTAAGTGAAATCTGAAGATGTGAATCCGCCAACTTTCGCACCTAGAAATTTTTCAAAAAACGAGTAATAGATACTAAATATGTACTATAAAGTATGAACATGAGATTTTATAGAGCATGTACAGATCTCACATTCCATACTTAACCACTTTTTGGATGGCGAGTTCTCGGGATGGCGGGTTCAAAATTGGGCCTCTATTGTTCTGTGGCCTACAAATAACACACAGAATTCCGCAATATACAAATTGATAAGCGGACCTGCGGGCTAGCTAGGTCAACATTGCACTCCTATTGTTTCGTGTCATACAAACAACACTCGGATTTCCGTGATATACAAATTGACAAACAGAATCTAGGGCTGGCGACCTCAAGATTGTGATTGTTTACGGATGGTAATCCCTATCAACTATTTAACATTATCTAAAAAAATGATTTTCAATACTAAATTATTAATATTAAATATTGATATTGTACAATTTAATTAAACAAAAAGGTTTGTACAATATGAAACGAGGAAGAGGTCGGTCAGGCCGGTGATATAAAAGTAAGTGAAATCTAAAGAAGTGAATCCGCCAACTTCTGCACCAAGAAATTTTCTGAAAAAATGAGTAACACATAATATGTACTTTTAGAAAGTAGAAACATGATATTTTATAGAACATGTACGGATATCACATTCCATACTTAGCCACTTTTTGGATTGTGGGTTCTCGGGCTGACGGGCTCAAAATTGGGCCTCTATTGTTATGTGTCTTACAAATAGCACCCAAGAGTTTCGCGATATAAAAATTGACAGACGAACTTGCAGGCTAGTTGACTCAACATTGCACTTCTATTGTTCCATGTCCTTTAAACAACACTCGGAGTTCCGCGATATACAAATTGACAGACGGACTCCATGGTTGGGGGGATCAAGATTGTGATTGTTTACAGATGGTGATCCCTATCAACTATCTAACACTACCTAAAAACATTATTTTCAATACTAAAGTATTAATATTAAATATTGATATTGTACAATTTAATTACATAAAATTATTAAAGGATGTTAAATATCTCATTTAAAAGAAAAACCCGCGTATTTGGAAACTTGCGTTCCAAAAATTTTGTATAATATGAAACGAGGAAGAGGTCGATCGGGTTGGTGATATAAAAGTGGGTGGAAATCTGAACACGTGTATCTGTCAAGTTCCGCACCTAGAAATTTTCCAAGAAACGAGTAATACATACTAAATATGTACTTTTATAAAGTATGGACATGATATTTTATAGAGCATGTACAGATCCCTAATGACATACTTATCCATTTTTTGGATCGCGGGTTCTCGGGCTGGCGGGCTCAAAATTTGGCCTTTGTTGTTCTGTGCCCTACAAATAGCACCCAGAGTTCCACAATATACAAATTCACAAGTGGACTTGCGGGCTATTTGAATTTTCAGGGCCTCGTGTTGATATGATAGCACAATTGGACTTGGGCCGGTTTATATTCATTTATTACAATATGAAATGGGGAAACGGTCAGTCATGATGGTGATATAAAAGTAAGTGAAATATGAAGACGTGAATCCGCCATCTTCCGCACCTATAAATTTTTCGAAAAATGAGTAATACATACTAAGTATGTACTCTTATAAAGTATGGACATGAGATTTTTATAGAGCATGTACGGATCTTGCATTCCATACTTGGCCACTTTTTGTATCGCAGGTTCTCGATCTGGAGGGCTCAAAATTGGGCCTCTATTGCTCTGTATCCTACAAATAGCACCTAGAGTTTCGCGATATACAAATTGACAGGCGAACTTGCGGACTGAATGGCTCAACATTGCACTTCTATTATTCTGTGTATTCCAAACAACACTCGGAGGAAACAAGTAATACATACTAAATATGTACTTTTATAAACTATGGACATGATATTTTATAGAGCATGTACAGATCTCTCATTCCATACTTAGCCACTTTTTTTATCGCGGGTTCTTGGGCTGGCGGGCACAAAATTGGGCCTCTATTGTTCTGTTCCCTACAAACAACACCCAAAGTTCCGCGATATACAAATTGACAAGCAGACTTTCAAGCTCGCTGGCTCAACATTGCACTTCTATTGTTCTGTGTCCTCCAAGCAACAATCAAACTTCCGCAATAGACAAATTGACAGACGGACTCCAGGACTGGCAGGCTCAATATTTCCATTGTTTACGGATGGTCATCCCTATGAACTATCTAACATTATAAAAAAACATGATTTTCAAATACTAAATTATTAATATTAAATATTGATATTGTACAATTTAATTACATAAATTATCAATATTAAACCCGTCTATCCGGTAACTCACCTATTCGGAAAAACCGCGAGCCAAAAGGTTTGTACAATACGAAACGGGGAAGCGGTCGGTCGAGCTGGTGATATAAAAGTAAGTGAAATCTGAAGGCGTGAATCCGCCAACTTCCGTACCTAAAAAATTTCCAAAAAATAAGTAATACATACTAAATATGTACTATAAAGTATGGACATGAGATTTTATAGAGCATGTACGAATCCTGCATTCCATACTTAGCCACTTTTTGGATCACGGGTTTTCGGGCTAGCGGGCTCAAAATTGGGCCTCTATTGTTCAGTTCCTTACAAATAACACCCATAATTATGTGATATACAAATTGACAAGCAGACCTGCGGGCCGGCTGGATCAACATTGCACTTCTATTGTTTCGTGTCCTCCAAACAACACTCGAAGTTCCGTGATATACAAATTGACAGACGGACTTCAGGGCTAGTAGGCTCAATATTGCCATTGTTTAAGGATGGTAATCCCTATCAACTATCTAACATTATCTAAAAACATTATTTTCAATACTAAATTATTAATATTAGATATTGATATTGTACACTTTAATTAGACAAAAAAGTTTGTACAATTTGAAATGGTGAAGCGGTCAGTCGGGCTGGTGATATAAAAGTAAGTGGAAATCTGAAAAAGTGCATCCACCAACTTCCAAACCTAGAAATTTTCCGAGAAACGAGCAATATAGACTAAATATGTACTTTTATAAAAGTATGGACATGAGATTTTATAGAGCATGTACGGATCCTTCATTCCATACTTAGCCACTTTTTGGATCATGGGTTTTTGGGTTGGCGGGCTCAAAGTTGAGCTTGCTCAACATTACACTTCTATTGTCCCATGTCCTCCAAACAACACTCAGAGTTCCGCGATATACAAATTGACAGACAAACTCCAGGACCGACAGGCTCAAGATTGCGATTGATTACTGATGGTCATCCTATCTAACATTATCTAAAAACATTATTTTCAAATACTAAATTATCAATATTAAATATTGATATTGTACAATTTAATTACATAAAATTATCAAAGGATATTAAATCGCTTATTTAAAAAAAAATGAAGGAAACTAAACAAATTTTTTTTAAATTCTATCACCGCAAGCATAACAATGACCAATTTGAATTTTAAGGGCCTCTTGTTGATATGATAGCACAATTGGACTTCGCACAATATATATTATTTGATTTCAAATTATTCCAGGAGATTAATTTTACCAAGTTCATCGATCAAGGAAAAAGCTAAAACAAACCACATACTACATTTGTGTCACAACGCCATAGAAAATATCAGGCAGATTTGCAGACTAGCTAGCTAAAAAATTGCAATTCTATTGTTCAGTGTCCTCCAAACAACACTCAGAGTTCCGCGATATACAAATTGAAAGAAGAAGCATACAAGCAAGAACCAACTAAAATCCAAACAGGTCGCAAGCAAGTTCCCATAAGGTTCCATAGAGCAGGACACATCGACCTTTGCATCAAACAATTTGATATACAAAGAAAAGACTTTTTGGCATTCGTTTTCTCTTACATCTGGTATATGTTCCCAGTAGAAAATAATCGTGGACATGGTAAATATGGGGTTTGTTGCCATGCTTCCCATTTTTTGACCGAACAATCTTATGCGCATGCAATCCCAAGTAGTCTAGTCCGACGAACATTCATCTGGATGTTGAAGAGATATTACAGAGACACATGAGATATTTTTGTTTCCTGCCAAAATTTGATATATATATATTTTCCCTTCTTTAGTCGATATGCAAAATTGGATTGTCCTCATTTAAGGTAAATTTGTTGTGTATCCGAAAGTCGCGCAGCATGTAGACATTGCTTGCCTTTTTCTGTAGATATGTTTCATACGACAATTCTGCCAACTTAGGAAGCATATTTTGTAACAGAGGTTTCCTAACTGTACAATGCACGGTTGTGTTTCCCATGGTTTGGATGGCAACATTGAGGTTATGTCCATATATGTATGGACATTTTTCACTGCATCGCAGACAATCAATCATATCATCACTTATCAAAGCGGAGGAAGAAGCAGGAGAGTTGCATTTCGCACGTACAAGTTCAAAGGGGGTCGAGTACGCATTCGTTGCAACCAAAACACCTTTAATACAAGAACGTGAGCATGGGAATTAATACATTGAACAATATAATACACAACTGCAAC
>ML841233.1:16944-32259 GCA_009831015.1 Picea engelmannii | reverse complement strand
GCTCTTTCCATACAATGATGTTTCAAGATGGGTTTTCTCCCATTTGGATGTTGACACAACTACTGTGGTGAATGAAATAAGAGTTCTAATAGCCTATCTAATTCTAGATGACATTCACACCAGATACCACCTACATGAACCTAATGTGTCCTTGCACAAACCATTCCTGAAGAAATTTTGGGAAGATCACCCAGACTTTGACAAACTAGTGGAGGATTGGTGGGATGAAGAGACATAATTTACCCGAAAACATGATCGATTAGTCTCGGTGCAGTACCTGAAGAGACCTTACCGATTATTGACAACCATGATATGCATATTGTATGGTGAAGAGACCTCTACACACTTCCATATGGATTGGAAACCAATGACATATTGCATGTCTGAGGTAGGGAATATCTTCAACTGGGCCCAGATCATTAATTTCAATATTTCAAGAATGCCCAAAAAGCTCTAGGATTAAAAAATCCATGTTTTTATATGTCTGCCTATCTAATTAATGTTATTTGTTCCTCAATACATTTTCCTACTTTAGGATGGGAATGGAATCCTAGTTTTCCACCTGTATATGTATATTGCTTAGAGTTGTGGGATATCAACTACAAGAAATAGCTTTATGATATCTATAAATATTGTATAGTTCCATTATTTATTGTTATATTCATCCACCCACCCCTCATAATATCTGAAGGAGCCATAGCAGCCCTGAAATATATTGGTGATTAGTACATGGGTAAATATTACACATATGTCAGGATTTATGGATGTTCCCAAGCCCCACACCTCCTGCTAAAGTATGTCCTTGACAAACTGTTAGCTAGAGAAATTTCATATCAAACTGTGGAGGAAGGGATAACGTCCTTTTTGTTAGAAAGCAACAAAATACTACGGCCTAGGTTCCCAATCAATGCATGAATATTCACATTGACAAATGTTCCTCATGCCTGGAAGGAAGCTTAAGCCTTCCAAGCAATTTGTTTATTCACAGGGGAACCCAAGGGACGTGATTTGAAAGGGATTGTCAAAGAACATGTCAAATCAATGGGGTTGGTACACCATGTGCAACATGATGTGAATTTTGAAAATGAAGTTTTAAAAGGAACTTTTTCCTTTGAATAAGTGTTAAATAGACTGCCAGATAAACCAACAAAAGAGAAGTTGCACATGGAAGAGGAAGAAAAAAAGAAAATAACCAAATAACAATTTACATCAATTTTGGCCAGAGATAAAGAAAAGGAAGAGGAGAAGAAGATTGAAGAAGCAAGAAAGGAAGAGGAGAGATATAACAAGGCCTTGGAGGCTGAATAAAAATTCAAACAAAGAGAGCAATAAAAACAATAAGAATCGCAACAGAAGGTAGAGGAAGAGAGTAAAAAGAAGGCAGAGGAGGAAATGAAAAAGAAAAAGGAATAAGAAGAAACAAAAAAGAAAGTGGAGGAAGATAAGAAAAAAGAAAAACTAGAGGAAAATAGAAAAAAGTAGGAAGCAACTAAAAAGGCTATTGAGGAAAGAAAGAAGAAGGTTGAGGTAGAAGAAAAGGAAAATTATAAATCTTAGCAAAAAAAAAAGAAGAATTAGAGGATGAAAAGAGAAATAAACAAGAGGAAGCAACCAGAAAGGTAGCATAAGATGAGCATAAGAATAAAGTAGAGATGGAGGAAAAGAAAAGAAAAGTTGTAGATGTCAAACAAAAGAAGAAGGATGAAGAATAAAGAAGAGGAAGAAAAGAAATGAGTTGTGGAAGGATAATTAAAAATAAAAGTTGAAGAAGAAATAAAGAAAAAAGAAGAAGAGCTTGAAGAGGAAGAAATGAAGAAGAAAAGGAAGATGGATGAGGCGAGGAATGATGGAGCAAGCCCAAGTGCCACCATATTAAACATACCCATCCATGCTTGTGCTCCTCTGAAATCAAATCCATGGAAATTTTCCTACTCATCCCAATTATTAGAATTGGAAGATGTTGGGGTGGCCATGGGAAAATATTGCTATAACAATTCAACAAAGGGGATTGAGAAAAGATCAAATAAAATAAAGAGAGGTGAAACATACCTCGACAAATGGTCGCTTGACAAAATGATTGTATGGAAATCGGGTCTAGATCCCTAGGTAAACTCCTTGGAAAACGCCTCAGCCCCAAGTGCATTTGCAAGGGAAAACTTTGTATCAATATGTGAATTGAGTGCCACATTAGAGCTCTACAAAACAAGGGTGGCCAAAATGGAAGGAAAACTTAAGGGTCAAAGAGACAATTTGGAAGTTGATTTTAAGATACATGCCAACACAGTTGAACAACTACATAAAGAGGAGATGGAAGCTCTGAAGTTATCACACTCAAAATAAACATAACAATTAGAATCAACCCATGCACAAGAAATAACCATCATGGAGACAAAACACCAGGAACCCACCAAATTCTCATAGAAGTAAGGACACAATATCTTAGGCCTTGAACATGAAAAACAAAAACTAGAAACCCTCATTAAAGATAGAAGCAATTAAATGATTGTATTGGAAACTGTGAAAGAGGAAACTAACAGTGCAAATGAAATCTTGAGAAAACTGCAAAAATAATTCCTCTGCACCTTAAATAACATTTAAAGACACTAGGGTGCACCTTAAATAACATTTAAATAACCCTTAGTGGCAACCAGGCCCACATACTAGTTGAAAGTTGTTATACCAAATGAGAGTGAGCCTAATTGGGGCTTGCCATCGGGATTCTTCCTTTACCTGCTTGACTAGCCATGTGGACCCACCACCAACTCCCTCTTAGAAGGCTTACATATACAAACAATGAAGATTCCTAGATATTGAAAGATAGTTGGACCATAAAAGGGGATCTATGTCATCATATGAGGCTTTGAGGGTCATTACATGACATTCCCTTTGTCTTTCCATACTTTTTTCACCTTTTAACCTACATCTAACCTGGTTATTTAGGAAATATTACTTCTCTTAGACTTTGTCACATGCAATAAGGGTTAAAAGTGTCTTCCCATGGTGAACTTAGGGAATTTTAAAAATGGACCATTATTATGTTTTTGCGTCATCTAATGGCTTGTAAGGGGGTTAGAACCACTACCGTGAGTGGGTACCCTACATTGGAAGTTGTGTACATGTATATGAAGTATCATACATGCCTTGGGAAACATGTACCATGCCTCAAGATCCATGACACTACATTAGGATCTATGATATTGCATTGGGATCCATGTACCCATATTTGGTCATATCCACCAAGATTGGGATATGTGTCATTTGCCTTGGGATCTATGTATTTCATTGGGATATGTGTCACTACCTTTGGATTTGTGATAGTGCACCAATGTATGACATGGATGCCACATCATCATAGTTCCACATGGATTACTTTAGGAGGAAACCCTTGCTTAGTTGGATGATATTAGCCCACATATGTGCCTCATTCTCTCACATGGACCACACATGGGATTTGTTTAGATATTTGGGGACTTGGACTAAGTTGTTATAGGCATGGACTAGGTTTTTATAGGTTCCAGACTAGGTTGTCGCAGTTGGTTACATGTGGTTGAGCTAGTTGTTACTCTTTGAGACCTTGCACACTTGATGATGTGTCTATTAGACCACACATGCCTCCTCTAGAGGGGCACACCTTGCTTTGGGTTGACTATTCTTTATTGCTATGACTTGGACCCTCACTTCATGGTATTTTATTGAGGGAACCTCCTTTTTGGACCATTATTTGACCAAATCTTGTAAATTCAACACACATTGAGGAGGGGCACACCTTTTCTAGAGCATTTTTGGACTACACACATGGATTCCTAGTCATTGTTTCCATTATTTATGAATGTGCCCTTATCTTGGGTAGATTTGTGTAACTACTTGAGTGTCCAACCCTGGTTTCTTGTGCTCATGGTTTTAACACATGGTATTGTACTCTTCTAGAAGGGTTCCTCTCCTATATAAAGAAGGCTACGTTTTGACTTGTAACTAGAGTTTGGAGAATAAAAACTATTTGGATAATTTCTTATATGTGTTTTTGGCATTGTCTTAATATCTTCTTGAGGGTTATTTTTTTAGGGATACAACAAAAGATTTTCTTTATAACAAGTGAAACATGGTTGAGAAAGATAGCAAGGAGCCATAAGATGAGTAAAATGATACAAGTGGAGGAGCTTCATGAGGTGGTATCTCTTCATAGTCCTTAGTTTTTTCTACATTAAACTAAAGTATTGGGTTGGAAAAGCTTGATTTTGTTTCAAACTCGTAACTTGGGATGGTGTAGAGGATATTGTTTTCCACTTAAGGAGCTAGTAAAACACTCCTATCACCATCAAAATGTTAACATTCTAATCTCGACAACTAAGTAAATTGTTTACTAGTGATTTCCTTGTTGTAAATCAAATTAGCAGCTCACAAAACAAAATACACTTGTTGGAATAATTAAATAAAACATATAGCAAAAGCAATACCAGAAACCAAATCTCATACACAATATGAAAATATATTATGCCCTTCAAATTAGCTTATCATTAGAATAATATCAAGTCTTACAAGGGTTCCCAAACCTGGGAAAATGGCCCACTGAGAATAAATAAAACTATAGACAACACCTACAACCCTAGCAACTCCTTCGTGGTTGTACAACCATGTAATTTCACTTCTAATAACTAGTATGTGCATGTCCTCATCGTCACCCGCGTACATACATGCTTTTATGTACTGCAACCCATGTACATATGTGCATGTCCTCATTGTGAGGTGCATACAACTCTGTAATGTTGTTGTGGCTTTGAAATCCATAGGATCTCCTTGTGGTTGTCCATGTTCTCTTTTCTCCCTAACTTGCATTGATCTCTAGATGAAATTCCTTCTCCACCTATCTAAGATATCCTTGAGAAAAAATCATTCTTTGCTCTCACTCTATAATGAAAAGTATCACCTCATTTACCCTAACCTTGCTTTTATAATATTGAGTTATGAACTAACCCTAATCTCCAAAGTGATTGATGACTAAGATTAAATCTCACCTCACCCAAGATCAATGGCTACGATTTAATTCACTAATGCTAATAAATTTAGCATTTCATTAAATAAAATTCATATAATTAATAAAATCACCTTACTTTAATAATTCCTTTAATTAAAGTAAATTGATAAGGTTGAAGGTTTTGGACGACTTCCAGACGTCTAGACACTTAGAGTTGTGTGAAAGTACCTATCCAATGTTATAAACATCAACACTCCCTCTTAATGACGAATGCATTTTGTACCACTCCAAGTTTGTCCCTAAAGAACACAAACTTCCCTTTAACCAAGGGTTTGGTCAGAATGTCTACAACCTTCTCATCTATGGAAACATACTGAAGCTTGATTGTTTCCTTCTATATCATGTATCTGATGAAGTGATACCTGATCCCAATATGCTTGGACCTGTCATGGAGTACTGGATTCTTAAAGAGTTTGATACAACTCTAATTATCACAGTATATCATTATAGTATCCAACTCCTAATCAAATAAAATTGTAAGTGATTTGCGAAGCCAAATGGCTTCACAACTAGCCATACTCATTGTCATATACTCTTCCTTTGTTGAACTGAGTGCAAAATTTTGTTTCCTATTGAAGCATGATATCACCGTTGATCCCAAGTTGAAGCAATACCCTGAGGTGCTCTTGCTATCTACTACACTCCCTGCTCAATCTAAGTATGAATATCACTGCAGCCTCACTCCATCGCCTCCAAGATACCTCAACCCATACTTCATTGTACCTCTTAAGTACCTAAGCACATTATTCACTTCTATCCAATGCACCTGCCTCAAATCCACCATGAGATGACTCAAGGTGTTCACAACAAAGCATATATATGGCCTAGTGTTGACCAAATACATCAAGGACCTTATCAGTTTCTTGTATATAAATCCACCAAATCTAAATGTAAAGTGACATTATATGTCAACCATAGGATGGACCAAAAAGTACTTAGGAACCTATTGTCTCGATTGTAGCCTCGGTTGTGATGTTCTTCTTGCAGGGTGTCAAAATCGCCATCTTAGAGAATCTATCAACGATCACAAAGACACGGTCATTCCCATGCTTGATTGAAGGAAAATCATACATGTAATCACTACAGCCTCACTCCATCACCTCCAAGATACCTCAATCCATACTCCATTGTACCTCTCAAGTACCTAAGAACATGCTTCACTGCTATCCAATGCACCTACCTCGGCTCCACCGTGATCTGACTCAAGGTGTTCACAACAAACATATATTTGGCCTAGTGTTGACCAAATACATCAAGGACCCTATTAGTTTCTTGTATATCCTGGGATCCGCCAACTCTGAATCTAAAGTGACATGAGACGTCGACCATAGGATGGAACATAAAGTACTTAGGAACCTAATGTCTCGACTGTAGCCTTGGTTGTGATGTTCTTCTTGCAGGGTGCCAAAACTGTCATCTTAGAGAATCGATCAACGATCACAAAGACACAATCATTCTCATGCTTGGTTGAAGGAAAACCAGACATGTAATCCATGGAGATGGACTCCTAAGGCCTATCTGGAGTGCATAGAGGGGTGTATAGCCCCTATTTCTTGATGATGGGTTTGGAAATGTCGCAAGTAGTGCAAGATTTGATGTACTTGTGGTCATCTTTGTTATAAATAATATGTGTGCTCATTTAACCATAGAAAATATAGCAATATTGTCACCCAACCATAGGCCAAAGCCACCCCCTAGAACCTTAACCTTGACAGAGAGAATAATTTTGAAAGCAAACCCTAGGTCCGAAATCCAATCAAGGTAGCATACCACTCTCCAGAGATAGTGTACCAAGCAAAAAGTCCAAACCATAACCAATAGAAAGTCCAAGCCTAAAACCGAAAATACTAGTTGTAGTAACTACAGCTGCAGCTACTCTCTAAACTTCGCACTTACTAAATTTATGAAGTGCTTACTAAATTTTTGCAGTTGTGAGCTTTTTGTATCCAAATGAGCTCTGGCATCCTATATTTATACTTCTCTTCCTTAGCTGTCTAGGTTGACTTCTCTTTCTGGAGGCTAAAAACTCAATATTAATTATTTTCTTTAGCTGACTTGTCTTCTAGGGTTATGTTTAATGCTTTAGAGTTTCTTATTGCTTCCCAAAATATTCTATTCTTGTTAGGGTTACACGTGCAGGTTTAATACCTCTCGCAACTAATATAATATCAACACTCCCTCCTAGTTAGGGAGGTATTTAAAGGTAATTGTCTTGAGCACAAACATACCATTCAACTGGTAGCATCATCATAGCCACACAAGCTATCTCATGATAAAATCACAAGCACCATCATCACTATCAGTATCAACTAATAGCATCAACTATATCATCTCTCAAATCCATACTCCATTTGAGTAATCATGCATGATGTTGGATAAGTCACTCACTCCACAGAGTGATAAAAGAACCATTCTTCTAATCTGAACTTATGTCCTAGAATAATAACTATTCCAACAGATGCTGGAAGCCATGCCATGGGATACAAGGACTATTCTTCTAATCCAAACATACGTCCTAGAAGAGTAAATATCCTGGACCATTTTCCGCCTGGAGAATGTATGTCCACTAGAACAATGACTATCCATATAGTTGATAATCATTTCCAACACTACTGCTAGTCTTCATGGAAATCAGAACAATGTCATTCAATAGAACACAATTGTGTCTATACATAGTAGTACACAACTATTATCCAGTTATACATAATGACACCAAGTAGCACACAGATACTTAATCAGTGACGCATAGTCACAACTAGTGGAACACATCCACCACAATAGCATACATCTATTGTCCAGAGATATACAGTCTCCAGAACAATCATATCATTTGATATCAACCTACATAAAACAATATCATGATATAAACTAACTAATCTGGGCCATTCTTCCACTCACATATGTGAGATCTTGAAGAGCATATGCCCTCAAAAGGTAAAACATCAGCCATGGGCTATCTGGACTATACTTCTCAAGCATAGAAGAATAATTGTCCCCGATTTCTAAGCCTAGACCATTCACCTAACTGGGCCATTCCTCTGACACTAATCATAGTGCAACCTGGAGAGAATGAATCTGCCCTAGGGAATGCCTATCCCTGATTGTTGAACCTGGACCATTCACTTAACTAGGCCATTCCTCTGACACTAACCATAGTGCAACCTGGAGAGAATGAGTCTGCACTAGGGAATGATTGTCCAAAACATTTCCTAAGGAAATGATTGTCCTGCACCAACCTCCAAAATGGACCAGTCTTTGAAACTGTGAACTTCGAAAGAATGATTGTCCGACGAGGCAGACCATTGTACTTAACCACTACTCAGAGTGATCACCAAGAAGAATGATTGTTCGGCGAGGCAGACCATTGTACTTGACCACTACTCAGAGTGACCGCCAAGAAGAATGACTTTCGGGCGAGGTAGACCATTGTACTTGAACACTACTCGGAGTAACTGCCAAGAAGAATGATTGTCCTAGACCATTCCCCCACACTGGCCACAAGGGGAATCGATATCTATGGTACATCAACAATCTATCAGACCATTTTCATTACGAAAATGACTGTCCGATCTGGACCATTTTCTAAACTGGAAAATGCCTATACGTTAGAAATCTCAAACCACTTTCTGAACTGGAAAGGAATTGCTCATCCTGGACCATTTTTCAAACTGAAAAATCATTTTCCATAAATCAATAACATATCAGTGCTCCCTCCCAACCTGGGAGTAATATCTTCCTTTCTCAATAAGGAATTTGTCTCCACGATCCCCAACTTGTTTCTTGAGTACGCAAAATTTTCATCTTGTACAGAGGCTTTACCAAAATATCTACTATATGCTCACCTATGGAGATATATTAGAGAACCACTTCTCTTTTCTAGACTTCATTATGGAGAATATAATGCTTGATCTCAATGTACTTCGGTCTTTTATGGAACACTGGTTTTGTCTTAAGGCTTCATATAGCTCTGATCATTACAATATATCATGGTCAAATTCAACACTTCTATTTCCTACTAGCTCATGACATTGTGGCAAGGATCAAACTGAAACATATCCAAGTAGCACTTCTTTTGTCATCATGAGAGTTTGTCACAGATTAGCAATCCATCATCCCAGACTTATGAGTAACTATTCTGATACATTATCTTCGTCATAAAAAGTTTTCACCACGCTTCTATTGTATATGAGATACTCTGCATCAAGTTGTTTGAATCCATACAAGGTCTTCTTATATCTGCATACATGGGTCTATTTCTAGTATAAGATTCTTTCTCACTTGCTTTATTGGGAAGAACAATCTTTTACATGTAAATTCCAATCCATAGATACTACAAGAGGTATATCTGGTTTACTGGAACAAGTTGTTGTCATATTCTTCTCCCTCCTTCTGGAAGAACCTCTAAATATTGCAATGTTTCCATTCATAAGTCTTTTTCACATTTTCTTGCATACACTTTGCTTTATCATAACTTCTCTTTCTTTTGCTCGATTGCTTCTAGTGGGTTCAAACCAAGCTGGTAGTCTTTGTGATTCTCGATATAATAACTGGTTGTTCTAGATTTTCTTTCTTTCTTGGAATCTTCATGTTCCTCCTCATGTTTCTCTTTAGCTCTTGGGTCCATGGAATATTCTATAGATTCCATGCCCTCAAGATTCCAACTTCTTCCTTTCATCATGGGATCATGGATGTAGATGGACAACCAAGGACACTTTAAAGCTTATTTTCGAAGAAGACTTCTTCTAAACACATGTTGCTTATCATGGTTGCTACTTTCAATGGGAACATGAACATATACTTCATAATCCTCAATGGATCGTATCATTTAAGATTATGTCCCTCCTAATCCTTTCTCCATGCATGAATGCATGCTTTTTTTTTGGAATTATGTAATCAAATCCCTCCAACTAAGAGAGTCCACGCTTTTGTTTGCATCCTTATTGCCTTTTGCAAAGTTGCTATAATGAGAAAACCCCCCTATGGACTATACTAGGGTTCAACATGTAGGCAGATCTAACCATCTAAAAGTCTCCTACTTTTTATAACTACCCCGAATATACCCCACATTTGTGCATGAAATACAAAGTGAAAAGATCTGGTAACTTTACCTTATACTCTGCGTCTGGTGTCTATCCTTTCGTGTTCGATCGATCCTCCGACTACAAATCTCCTCCCAAGGATGACATGCATTCACAAACAGATAAACAAGGAACTACAAACATGCATCTCAAATATGAAACATGGGTTAGATGTCAGTATAAAACATAAATCAAACATAGACATTTAAACACATCATATTGCGGGACAAAAAAAGTATTCTTTTTATTGATATCACAAAGTTTACTTACAATGAAATCGACGACTGCTCCTCGAACCTGGTCTAGGATCCTCTTCACCAAGATCCAATTGTGCTTCCACGTATCTTTCTCCTCTCACACTTATTCTAAGGAAATGACACAGGCTTATGATTGAGGAAAAAGGGCAAGAATGAGAAATTCGGATGTAAATATCACAAGGTGTCTGCAGATTCTTGGGGCAAGGAGGGGATGTGAAACGGGCAGAGTTTCATTGTTCTTATGTTTGGCTTAGGAATGAGACCCCAACACCTCATTTTATATGACAACAGTATGATTATTCGGTTGGGTGATGGGCTATAGGTAGTGGGATAGTTGGAAAACTACCCAACAGCCCGTAATCTCAACGAATTCCTTGCAACTTTTTAATTTTTGCAACATTTGTGAGTATACGCGGGTTGTAATGGTGTAACTAGCATACATACATGGGAAATAATGGTGCAGATAGCGTACATACGCGAGCAGTAATAGTGCAGGGCACGTACATATTCAAAAATAGTGTTTTTAAGAAGAGTTGCTCAATGATGGCTTTGGCAAAAATAGCAAGTAAGAGGGTCTGATGCCAGGTATGCATGTATGGTGAAATTTAGGGTTATAACATATGTCCCCTAATGCGTGAGGTCAGAAGAGCATCTGATGGCCGAAATACATTACAAATCTTCACCAACGTATGAAGCGAGTGAGCCCAAGACCAGAGTTCGGGAGGTGTCATCCGCAAAAATAATAATTGTCTCACCGAGGCAGGCATACCCATGCTTAGGATGAAATAAATCATGGTTGCCAATAAAATACACTGCAGATCCATGTCATATAACTATATAAAATGTAGCCACGAGAAATACACAGTGGATCTACATCTCAAAATCAAAGATATATATGTATAGTATCCATCTTCAAGAAGCGAATGACGCCTGATGGCTGGATATGAGGCCTTTAGAAATCAAACAACAACTTCAAGATCTTCAAAACTCGGGTAGGAGTGTAATGTGAGTGTACAACTTCACTACCTAGAGGTCTTTGACGACTCTTCGAGGAATAGACAATAGGATCTCGGTGATCAGGTAGAGAACTTCATTGATTTCGAACAAGGACTTGATTGGACTTTCGGGATGGACGGGCCTGAGGGAAAGATACAAACTGCAGAAGGGACAACTCAGGTTAAGTAAAACTTCCCTTGGAAAACAGCATGACAGATTATTAGACTCATGCAACATGACATTAACATAAGTTCACGATGTAGGGGGCAACACAAACTCTTCATGTGTTTGGAAGGATAACCAAACAGAGGAGGACACAACTCTATGTATCGAGAACAACTTCCTAAGTTCATATTAAATCCCAAAGCTTGACGAACAAACGAAAGAATGTGATTTGTCCAAAGGCGACTCATTGTGCTGCCATAAAAAGAAAATACTTTTCCTGTCCTCATTTTGGGGTATATTTGATTTTTTTTGTCTTTTTCAATATTTTGAAGAGCTTGAAAAAGAATAAAAGAATGTTGTGTTACAAAGAAGGAACGAGTGTCGCAATCATACTAGTTCCAAGCTCAATGAACAGACTAATTCTCATAGCAAGGAGACATGTGCAGGAAAAAGACACTCAGGAAAATTCCTCCATGGGTCAAGGTGTCAGGTCGCAGAGCAAAAGTGCTACAAGGATTGTGTCTAAGGCATGCGTCAAAGGTTCAGTTGAGAGAAACATGGAGTCGACATTAGGCCAAAGATGCAGAGATGCAAGTGTGATAAGCAAGACACGATGAAACCCCCTTCAATGTATTTTTCACGAGCCCAGAGAAGGTACGTTCGGTGGTTTTTTCACGTTTAGAGAGTCTAGAAAAACATAAAAGAAGACTCCATGGGGTACCATTTTCGAAAATAGTCTAGTCAGTTCGAAAAAAGGGGTAAAATAGCACCGAAAAGACGTCCATTCAAAATCATTTTAACGAGTGTGACACGGACAAGATCACTCGACAATCTTTTCAATTTTAAAGAGTCTGAAAAGAGATTAAATATGGATTCACATCCTTTTTCTATATTTAGTCTCCTTAGCCCAAAAAGGTATAAAATCTATTTAGGATAACTCTCCCGGCAAGACGAATCTCCCGAGGTGTATATTTTTCCTCCTTAATCTATAGGCCGGAAAAAGGGGTAAACTCGTGCCAGTAGATGTTTTTCTATACAAATTTAACGAGTGTGAAATAACAAGGTGACTCAACAATATTTTCAATTTTAAAGAGTCTGAAAAGAGCTTAACTATGGACTACATAGGGGATGTTCTTCTGGACCGATTTAACGAATGTGAAGGAACAAGGTCACTCGACAAACTTTTCAATTTTAGGGAGTCTGAAAAGAGCTTAACTATGGACTTCGTGGGGGTTCATTTTTTGTAAATTTAGTCCCTCAGGCCCGAAAAATGGTTAAACTTATACCTGAGAATACTCTTCTAGCGAACCAAAGTTCCTAGAGTATACCTTTGTTCGTACATTTGACCATCCGGACAAAAAAAAGGGGTAAACTACTGCCGGACAGACGTGCCTTCAAATTTTATTTTGGCGAGCGTGAAGGGCAACAAGATCGCTCCACAATATTTTCATGTTTAGAGAGTCTGAAAGGGGCTTGAAGAAGACTCATTTTTGGGAGTCATGAGGGTGAGGCCAAGAACGATAGCACATCAGACACATGAGACTCAATCTCGTAATCGAGACAAGACTATAAACAAGGACTCCCGAGCCTGAAGTCATTAATAACGACATGGATGCCAAAATGTAGCCAGGATCTACCTAGGGCATCCATGTAGAGGTAGGCTCTACCACCTAATTACGACACTTCTAAAGCAACAATGACAGTTCCATGTTGCAGTTCGGTGGGATCGATCTTATGGCAAAGCGAAAAATACAACTAGATGCAAAAAGTGGAGGTGGAATCCTAACTTAAATAAAAAAAGTTGGAAAAACGACTTTTACCAACAAATCTTTAAAAGTGACCCATCTCCCAAAAAGTTTTCCAAACCAAAAGTGAAGTGTATCATAACATCCAATGAGAAACTCAAGAACCACATTAAATGACTTTCAAACCAGAAAAAGAAAACGAAAAAAATGTTCAAAAAGTGGCAAAAAGGCCAAAAAAGTCTATAAATAGAAGCTGACGGCTCATTTTCACCATTGCAAATTGAGAATTGACCAAAAAGCCAAAAAGACCCCTTTGTTAAAAGAGTTGATTCCAGGAGCTTCAGAGGACGAAACGAACTTCCGCTCAGACCAAGTAAGTACAAATCAACCCCTCTTTCATTTGAATACTTCCTTTCTGTATTTGTTTTAGTTTTGGTGGGGAGTGCACTCCTAAAAAGGGGCGGCCTTGCGTGTACATGCATTGTCCAAGGATATCCCGTGGGCAGAAAACAATCTGCCCACATGCAAACGTGACTGTGTCCAAGACAGCCTGCGTACACCCTCAAAAAGGTAAAAAAAATAAAATACAAGAGCTAACTTCCTCCATGAACTTGTGATTCGACATGATGTACGTCCATTGGAGAGAGAGGGAGCACGAAGACATTGATATCTTGGTAGAAGAGGACCCTGTTGTTGTCGCCGCATTGAAACAATGATGGTTGTGGAAATTTTTCCAGTGTCCACTCATGAGGGCACAACCTAGGCTATTGAATGCCTTGGTGGAATATTAGCACCATGATGCCAACGCATTTATGCTTGAGGGGCAGTCGTTGACTCCAATGACTGAGGACATCTATTTTCTAACTGGGCTCTCAAGGAGAGGGGAACCAGTCAAATTGTGTGCTTTTCCCCCAGGGCTTCACAACATTGTCGAGTTGATTGGGCTACACTGCGAGGTTGGTACTGAGAAGGTAGGTTCTCAGGTGCCAATCCATAAGATCACCAACCTATCACTGAAGGTGATAGTTTTACTCATTGGGTGCATTACTGGATCTGCGGCCTTACATCAGGCCTCTCGGACGCACATGCATTGTGCAGTACAATTCTTAAATGCACAAGTGTTCGACTAGAGCACAACCATGCTAGACTGCATGCAGAGACAGCTCACAGAGTGTCATGGGCGAAACAACAAAAACTTTGGATTCGACACCATTTTGTGATCTTTCTTCTTCAAGAGGGTACCCAGCCTCAGTCCACGAGAGACAGTATGGGGGCACGTGACCTCCTTCCCAGCAGTGTGTAGGTGGGCAGCACTATTGTCGTGACATGGGGAGGGAGGACCATAGTGGCCTTCGACGATACTTTATTTGACTAGTGGGCACAACAGATTCCAGCTATAGAGGACTACCCCTATGCCAGAATCAACTTCTCCAGGGATCCGGTCATGCCTGTACCTCCCGGAGCTGAGCGAGGAGAGATAGGTACGTTTGTTTTTTAAAAGTTATTTAATTTTTAGTTTCTTTTTAATATATATCGTTTTATGCGAACCAAAGTAACTGAAAATTATGTACATGTTATGTATAGATGTGGGACTTGTGCGTCCAACATATTTTGCGAGGAGCAGGCAACGTCCTTGACCAGAGGTAGCACCAGCCTCCAAACCAGCACCAATAGCAGGGGGACCTCCAACCAGAGAGGCTGAGAGAGTGTTGAGACAGGTGGAACAGAACCTCACCATGCTCACTCATATAGTGCCTATGGTTGAGATCGAGGATCTCCCGCCAATGATGCAGCCTCACATAGTTGGGTTACCACAGACCTGGCTCCAACTCTTCCGACGTTTTGCAAATGTCGTCGTTCACTATGGCAGGGCCAATAGACCTCGTTCTTAGATTAGGGTGGACCACTTACGTGCCAAGTGCACTCTTTGTATATTTTTTGAGGGCATAAGCCCGCGATGTACAACAGGCATATTATTTTTTGAAGCGTTCGCGCCCACCTATGTACTCTGACTCTTTTGATATATATATATATATATATAT